>VWZW01005671.1:2921893-2936515 GCA_013397115.1 Edolisoma coerulescens
CGGACAGCCCCGCAGCGACCCCCGCCGGCCGCCGCCGCGCCGCAACGCCGGGGCTGCAGCGCCACCGTCTGGGGCCGGCGCGGCGCGGCGCCGCGAGTTGCGGGCTCCGGGAGCGCTCGGCCCGTCAGCGGCGGACGGCACCTTCCTCCGGCCTCATCCCCCGCTCAGGGGCGGCTGCCGCCGTGCTCGACCCCGGGCGATGAGAAACCCGCAGTGCTTAAAGACCGGTCACAGACTCCCGGCAGCCGCTCTCCGGAGAGGCGGGAGGCACCTCCATATCCCGCCCCGGGTCGGTCGCCGCGAAGCTCCGGAGCTTTCGCTCGCCGCTCTCATCGCGGGTCACTCTTCACGCTTCCCTACGATGATTTCTGTTAGAAGGCTACTCAGTATTATGTGGTCAAACTGATTAACAGCTCTGTAGAAGCAGGGAGACAAACTGTTTAAATATAACCTTTGACAGGTCTTGAACTCTTTGAGGTATTTAATTGACATTAAGTTTTCATTCAGAGATTAATCGACTTTGTTCTTCTTCCCTACCAATCTATCAGCAAATGGAAAATACTCAGATCTTTTAAATTTAAAAGGCAGATTTTTTCTTGCTGGCATTGGCATTTACTTGCTGCAATGCCTCATTAAGTGCAGCACCTTCCGGCTCTGCAGCTCAAGGCATATTGGAGACATGAATATGTTTCTGCATGTTCATGTGCTTGAGGAAAAGCTATTTCTCACAGTACAAGCATATAAAGTATGGCAAACACGATGGCTTGTGTCCCCTGGGCATTTTAATCGTTACCACTGCTCCCACAGAGCTCTGGCACTGCCCAGCTTGCTCTCTCCTGGGTAAGGCTTGGGCCAGGACCACAGCAGAGCCAGGAACCACAGCCAGCTCCAGCACAGCCACACGCACCCTCTGATTCAGCCACACAGTTGTGACCAAACGCTGACTGTGACACACACACACTGCCCAAAAAGTCAGATCTTCCTGCCATCAGCCTTCCACAGCATTTTTAAGTGAAGAGTGTGAGAGTCGAGGGGTGAAGGCAGGTGACAATTTCATTGCAGCAGGAGCCACAGATCAAGTCCATGAGCATCCTGGTGCAAAGAGTCCCTCATACAACTGGGCACCTGGGGAACTCCTAGAGCCCCCATGGCCCAGCCCAGCTGCCAGGCAGGAATTAGCCTCTTTTAAACTGGTGATTCTCTATATGCTGGGCATTCCTGCATTTGCTGCCAAAGAGAGGCAGGTTAGGAGAAGAAAAATCAAGTGCCTGAAGCTGCAAAAAGGCCACTCTCCCTGAAATGTCGAGGTTTAAAAGATCCCATAGAGGCATTTAATTGCATCTTTACACATCTAAGTACCCCTAACAACCACCCATACAAAGACCCCAGGTTATTTAGTTCCTGCTAGGTTCAGCAGCACAGGCCAAACCTGAAGAGACTCTAAACTCTGTCAAAATTGTAAATGTAACCTTTGACACTGAATTTACACAACTGCTAACAACCAAGAGTGAGGTGTGGAAAACTGGGATGCAGAATACTGTTTCATTATCCCTCAAAACCACTGTGCCAGAGGAATAAGTGTACGCTCTATCTTAGCTTCTGCTGGGCTCTGCAGGAATATCTATGACTTAGGAGACACCTGGCAGCTGACGTACATTACAGAAATTTTGAGGCCTTTAAAGGAAAAAGGTTTTAAACTGAATCAGCAAGTACACAGAAGTGGGAACAAGGTGACACAAGAGTAAGAAACTAAAGACTTTTTTCTGGAACTCCATGAAGGGGGGGTGGGGCTGCAGTTTGTGTTGCATTGTGTGGTCCAGTCTCTGATTATCTAATTTTTCAGTGTCACGCTTAATCCTACAAGTTTTATGTCAAAGGTACTATTTTATCTACATTGGGGTTTACACCTACCCTGTAACATTGCAAATGACTAAAATGCTATAGCAAACTGTGGTGGGTTGACCTTGGCTGGATGCCAGGTGCCCACCAAGCCACTCTATCACTCCCCTCCTCAGCAAAATAATATGGAAATAAACCCTTGTAGGTCAAGGAAAAGCAGTTTGCTAAAGCAAAGAAAAAAATTGCATGCACATAAGCAAACTCAAAAAACAAAGATTTTATTATTTACTTCCCATCAGCGAGTGATGTCTTGCCACCCCCCAGGAAGCAGGACTTCAGCACACACAGTGGTTGCTCCGGAGGGTAAACACTGTAAATAACAAATGTCCCCTCTCCCTCCTCCTTTTCCTTAGCTTTTGCATCTGAGAAGACACCACATGGTATGGAATATCCCTCTGGTCAGTGGGTCAGCTGTCCTGGTTATATCCCTTCCCAAGATTTTGCCCACCCCCACCCTCCTGGTGAGGGGAAGATGACGGAGTGACAGCGCTGATGCTGTGCCAGCACTGCTCAGCAGCAGCCAAAACACTGGTGTCTTATGGGCACCTTTACAGCTGCCAATGCACAGCACAGCTCTGGGGGCTGCTCTGGGGACAATGAACTCCACCTCTGCTAGACCCAATAACAAATGGAAGATATCTCCTCTATCTCCTACCTCCTTTATACTTTCTCCCCCTTGCAAAATATGATTCCTGCTGGCAGTATGAGTTTTTCACCAGAGCAGAGGGACACTGTAGTTTTACTGTGATTATTTTGAATTCTATACTAATTTTCTCACCATCACTGATAAGTTTTGCTAATGATACAGAGCTGGAGGCAAAGCCCCACTTGAAGCAGACACGAATGCTGTCTGACTTCAGTATTAGTGGGTTACCTCCCTCCAGCTATCATTTTTTTCTTGTAAGTTGAAAACTGGAATTGCTTTAGTTGCATGTTTGCTAAAGCCTACTGGACAGAACTAAATACCTAACGCTTCCATTTAAGGCTAAGATAAAAGGTGAAAGCTTGCTATAGAGGACATTCAGCTGTCTTGCATTATGGTGCTCTTTGAGCCTGCTGTTCTTTCCTGAACAAGGCCCTAGGTCAGGACATGTAGTGATGCCTTAGGTTTTAATTATATTTTTCAAATCCTGTACTGCCTAGTGTGTAACTCTGAAGTTTTGTGTGGCCTGTTAGCTGCTGTTCTCTCATGCTGGTCAGACATAACAAACCTCTCTAGGTTTGCTCTCCAAGGACACCTTGATTGTCCCAGGCCCCAAAATGTGTAAACTAAAAGCCTTTGAAGAAGAGGGGCAAACTTGGCGTAATTACATTGTTAACTGGGGTTATAAGTGGAGAATTAACGCTGATATGCAAATGGACCAAACTTACAAAAGTGTGAAGAACCCGTGACCTGGGGTCCATCTTGGGTGGAGCCCCTCATAGGCCTTACACTCCCAAGGCGTACCTTTGAAGGCCCTTCAAATAAATACCTACTTTTATTCTCTTATTCTTGTCTAGTTTCTGTTTTCACGTAGCCACTTCAAGGCATCAGTGGTATTGATCACCCCAGTAAGTGACCATCCCTTGATTGCCGAGCCTTAAGCTCCTGTTCCATGGTCACACTGAGAAGCTGCTGCTGCAAAAGGGACAGATTTGCCTTCATCTAAGCTGTGCATATTTGTCACCCCACTGAATTGAAAACCAGCCTAAAAAGGGCAGCTAAGACACTTCTGGTTTTGGCAGCAGCCTGTATTTACATCAACCCATTTACTAACATGGCTGTCAATCTCCAGTGTTGATACACACAAACACCTTGAAAACATCAGGTCCGGGAATTAATTTATGGGAAGGTCATTTAACCCCATGGCATCTATGAAATAAAAGTTCTCACCAGAACTGGAGAGAGCTCGCTTCTTTCACTTTGTCACATGGTTCACTCTTGAGAGATACTAAAGTAACTTACTTTAAAAAACTTTCCCTTAGTCAGCCATAGATTGCTCGGCAATCTGTTCCAACGTCTAACAAATCTTGTGAGAAAGCTTTTCCTAAAATGTCACTAAGTCATCTGGTCTTTGAAGCCAGTAAAACCTCTTCCTTCTGCAGTCATAAAAATCACCAACCCTTTTGCAAGTTTTCAAATGCATGAAAAGTTGCTGTAATGCTCATCTGTCAGCTCTTGCTGCCTCACAGACTGGACAAACCCAGTTCTTCCAAAGTTGCACAAGGCTTCTGCTGTTAGACTCTGCCAGTACTTTGGGACTTGTCATTTCTCTGTCACAGCACCAAATGGGTAAAGAAACCTGGTAGTCAGGGACATCTCATACACTCAGAATTTAGCTAATTTATATTGAAAAGAACTGGTTTTATTTAAGGTCTTTTTGATTTCTCCACTGTTTTGCACACTTCCTTTTGCTCTTTGTAAAAAATAAACTGTCATAAACAAGAATCATACCACAGTTATAACAAACTACCACCAACTCTGAAAATAAAAAGAGCATTCAATCTTTAAATTGAGATCAATTTGTATACTACCATATGGCTTTTGATAAACCAACAAAATAAAATACATCAATTGATCGAGTAACAAATTACAGAAGATAGTACACAAGTTACACTGCCATACAGACACTAAATAAAAAAAAAGAAATTCTGAATTCCAACAAAGATGGAGAAACAATTATAACTTTATTTATTTATTTTTACATTCAAATCAATAAAGCAGTCATTATTGTACAAATTCTTACCCCCAAAGGAAAGCAGGCTAAAGGCCTCCCGTTAAGTAATAACATCCATGAATACTTAGTTGCTTGTGATTAACCTTATTTGTTATCTTGTGGGAAGAGGAATGAGAAACAAAAGTTAGTTCTTAAAACTAAAGCAAGTCAGTAGTTTAACAAGCACATGTGTCCATCAAAAGGAAAGAATTTGAGAAGTTATCTGTGCATCTTACTGAAACTGTTCAATTTATTTCTACACTATCTCAAGACATTGGTAAAGTTCAGCGTGAGGTTCCTAAAGGTCCAATTATTTCTGGGGTCTGAAATAAAAGAAACTCAAAGAACTATCCAGTTGCACAGCACACTGTAGACCTAGGAATCAAGGTATGTTAGTATTCCCAAGCAGCCATAACAAATATGTCAAAAAATAAATATGGACACTTTTCTAGTTTTAGAATGACTGAATTTCTTCCAGATTTTTTATTGGTAAAAATTATGGAAAAATAACTAAAAAAATCCAATGTTCTGAGAGGAAGAAAAAAAAAATCTCAAAATAAAACTGATGAGGGAGTACACAGACAGTTTTTATTTATACATCTAACATTTGGAGTGTGGGCTAACAGGGAGGAACTGTTCCTTCTTAAAGAACACCTCAGAAGGGCATAGAACAATTTTCCCCATTTGGACAGCATGTCCATATCCATTTATTTCAACAGGAGGAAGCATTCTGGATTTCCAGATTTACTGAGAAAAAAAATTAAACCCCCAGAACCCAAAACAAAAAAGGTCCCCACACATCCTTACTGAGACAACAGCTACTACCACCCTTCCCCTCACTGCAGCTGTGTCTTCTCAATCCTCTTGACTTAACCCTGTCCTGACATGTCCACAGTCTCTCCCAGTCTCAGAGGAGAGGCAGTGACCCAGTGGTGTTGTTACTCAGAGAAGGGATAGAAAATAACCATAGTTTCTTAGGTTCCAGGTCTGGTGGGATTTTTTTTATTAACACTTCTATTGTGTATTTCACTGGCCTCACTTTTCCTGTGTCTGGGTCAATATAAAACAAGGCAAAATTAAGCAGTTCGGGTGCAGTTTGCTTGAATTCTAACAGAATGCAGGGCCCTGCTAAGTAATTGCAACAAATAATTTTATTTGCATGCCCTGTCCACAATAAGCCTAGGAACTCATAGCTCCAGGTGATTGGTTTTTATTAAGTAGCAAGGAGCTCTGCAGGCTGAATTACTGTATTGTTACTAATTGCATCTTTATCTCTCAACTGTTGTCTAATAGTCTCTAATATAACAGTAATTTTAAAAGCCACTTTTAATCCTACATTTTCATTTTATGCTGTCCGAAGAATAAAACTGAAAATTAGCTGGTTTAGGCCCAGATTCAGAAAAATAACTCCTAGTTAGGAATATGCTTGTGCTAGCAGGTCTTTTTTTTTTCTTTGTATTCTACTGTACAGCAGTTTCCAAGAATGTAATAATACAAAGAATTCCCAAATAATACTGAGTCAGACTCCGCAAATTATAACATAACCTAAACTCTTTGGTAAATTTAAAAAGCCCAACAATCTTAAAAGCCTCATTGTTTTTTTTCTGGACAGAAGCATCCTACCTGTGAGGCTGACAGTGGTAAAGGCACTGCTAGTGCCTCTTTCCAAACACTCTCTCCAAGAAACACACCTTAAAGAGTACCCAGCGTAAACTATCCTCAACACAGTGAATAAGTTTCTTGCACAGAGCTTGTATTTTATAGGTTTTGCCTTACATGTGCTCAGAATTCCTGCTTGGAAGTCACATATTCTATAAAATTTCTTACCTTAAAACTTTACCATACCACTTCCTTGTACTTTTTCAGTTATAGAAGGTTTATCAACAGCCAGAAACCAACCTCTCCTCCAAAAACAAAAACCCCTAGAATACAGAAGAAAAAAAGCAAACTAAACTCTTCTCACTTTATTTTATAGTTTTCCCAAGCTTAGCATTTCATCACATATTTCCCACTTACTAATGTCAACAGGCTGCATTACTCGCAGTATTTGCTTTCTGTGTAGACAAAACTTTGTTGCATTCTTTGACAGTGGGAGGGATAAACAGAAGTAGCCAAACAACTGAGGAGCATAAATCTGGGAAGGAGGGAGGGAGGAAGGAAGGTTGGTTTTGTAAGTAGCTTAGTACTGCCATTTTTTTCATTTAAAATTTAAATAAAGAGATAACAAACTTTGTCATTCTAACTAGTGTCTTATTGTTATCTCCAGAAACTGCATTGAGAAAAAAATTACTAATTTTCTAAGTTTGATCATAACTTAAAAGCAGTTTTTTCCACAGTCTTTATGAGCACTGGATTCATATTCATACCTAGTAACTAACATCACATGAGCTACTGATTTCATAAACACTTGGATACTTGCTGTGGAGGGGTTATGCCTTTTCCAGTTTTGGTTAGTTTTTTTACAATACAAGTAGAACAGGATTTTTTTTTTTTTTGTTTCCATCAATTATTGTGAAGCAAAGACAAAACTTTCTGTCTGAAGTCACACAGTACAGAGAAATATCAGGACATTCTTTTACAATATCCAGACCTATCTGCAGCTACCTAACCAAAATACAGCATGTGGCACATGGGAAGGTGAAGTTAGGGACTGAGAGGATGGGCTGGGAATATGCTTGTTAGAAGTGTATGTTTACGCATGAAACATCAGCAGAAGCATCATCTATCCAAAATGCCCTTGCCAGCTCTGCAGTATCCATAGGGAGGGATCTCTGGCAGTGGGCTCAGAGTGTAACTCTGAAATCTGGCTCATCTCTTTGGTTTTTTAGAACAATATGTGTCTAACAAAAGTGGGCCTCATAATAGGCTCCCAGACTACAACATATTTCAAGTTTTAATTAGTTTAATTTAACTGAGGATAAAAGCCACCTTCACTAAAAGGGATGTAGCTTAGATGGAAGATAGTGAACTATATAAGAGCAAGTTAAAACATTATCTCCAGCATAAGAGGATTTAAAGCACTGGCTGAGAGTGAAGTTGAATAGATATTTTTCTAGAAACTGTGTGGAAATCAACAATAGCAAGGTCCTAGTGGTATCCAGCATTTTCACCCTAAAGTTGTGTAGGCATGAGCTTTTGTTTTTCCTCTCAGTTTAACAAACACTCCAGCAGAAATTTTGTGTCCTTCTTTCCAAGGACAATTTTGCTACTGTAGACTGACCCTGTATGTACTGATCCATACCTTCAAATGCAAAATTGCAGATTTCATTTTATATTTATGTAGTTTTATCTGCCTCAGACAGGAGAAGAGAGAGCATAATTCCTGGAAACATTACATAATACAACCTGAAGAGCCAGATACAGCCATATTGATTTGTTTGTTGTTGAGCTGCTGGGTTCTTTTTAACAAGATACACTTTAGAGAACAATTGTACTCGTAGAAAACTCCAGTGAAATGGTATTATAATAACAATTTCCATGTGGAAAAATAAATCTTACTTATATGAGAAAAAACTAACTAACAATTATATCTTTGTTGCTTGCAACTCTGTCTTAGAAATTTTCTCAAAATGGAAGCTCTTGCTGATCTTTCCTACACTGTATATCTGAGCTGTGGATCATTACATGAGCCAAACAGTAGTTACAGCACGAAAAGATGTGACACTTGAATAGCAGCAATATTTTGGTACCTACACAGTCCAGCCACGCTGACCTTCAAAATCCAGCACAGCTCCATAACATGGGGACTTCTAAGACACAAGGTATACTTTTCTATAGAAACAACCAGACAGAAAACAGAAATACAAACTCTTGTAATACCTCAGGGACCTTCTTTTGGTCATAGACAGTCACTGTTATTTTCCACTTTATACCTGCCCCCTTCCCCCCCACCCTTAAACCACAAGAAGCCAGATAGGATAAGTTATGGAGGACAACATTTAGCAGAAGGTGCCAGTATGCTACATCATAAAATGTTCTGACAGTCCAAGGCCTAAAACATACAGCAAAAAAAGCTGCCACTACTGGTTACTACACCACTCTGTACACCTTTTTTCCACATGCGAAAATACATCATCTTCCTCAAGTAAAGTTATTAACATCACTACTTTTGGTTCTTTCAGATCCCTCAAGATTACTTCTGCAATAACACTGTATCTTAAATGGATGGGCATTAGAGGGCTACAGTAATTTTACATAATTTGTCCATGTTAACATATTACTGATGTTTCCTTAATTCTCCCTTCATTTTCCTAGTGTCAGTTACATACACTGGCTGGATCCCAAACAAACTGTAAGCTGTTTGGGGCAAAGTTATCTCTTTTTCAGGATTAGGCACACAATATGGTAACATAGCAGAGCATCTTTTTTATTCTAGCATATTTAAAAGAACATTTTTCTCAATAAAGTGAGTGCTTGGTATTATTAACTGCAAGGAGAACATCTTGCACAGTATGTTCCTTCTGTGATGTTGCTTCATAGAAGGAAAAGGAAGAGAGACCCATAGGAGAGAGCATAAACATCAGTAACTCACAGCAAATGGTCACCTCTTCAAGTTAGCACAGCCATAGAGAACCTGACAAGAAAGAGTAAAGCATAAGTTTAGCACAGTTTCCCCAAGTGCATGGAATCAAAGCACTTGCTTTGCTTTGCATTTAAAAAAACAAACAAAACCCCTCCCAAAGCAGAACAAACAAACACATGAAAAACGTAAATACCAGGCAGGAGAACCAAACTACATTTCTTACAGAAGTCCAACAGCTTAAAGTATCAATTAGGTGACCTCTGCTTTCTGCTGAACAGTCCTATGAAAAGTACTTTAGGTAACTACGCAAAAGTGAAGCAGGACAAAGTAAAAGCACACTAGCTTAGGAAAACAATTACACTGTCTTTTTCCTCCCTCTGTGGCAAAAAACTGACCCTAAACCCAAATTATCTGTAAAGAGATGCTACCATTTCAGCCATGTACACAAGATCTTCATACACAGTCTGAGAATCTTCACTGACAACACTGAATGTCAATGTTCTGATTCAAAGACATACTGCCAGCTATTACCAAAATTTTCTTTAAAGAGGATATGCAAAAATATAAGTGGTTAAATGATGTCTGTAAACTGACTTTCTGAAATGACTAATTGTCCTGAGTTGCCTGTGTAACACAAGATTAAGTCAGCTACACTCAGGCTTTTCCTACAATGTGTCATGATAATCAGCTGGACACAGAACCTGTTTACTCTTTGCAAACAGTACATCTTACCAGATATTTAGATTAACTGAAGAGAAATGAAACAATGATACTGAAAGGGCTGATCAGGAACACTTGTCCCTCCTGTCAAGAAAAAGAGAAAAAAAAATTATTTTAAAGGAAAAAAATATAATCATACAGTGCCAGGCAAAATTCACCTGTAGAAAGTCACTGAAACAAGTCTACAAATATGTAAAGGTGGAACAGAAGTTTTCATAACACATATATAGGAATCAGAATTTTTTTTTTAAGATACCAAGCTTTACAATTCAGAGTTTCAGCAAATCTTTAGAAGACCAAGAATAGGCTTCTTGCCAACACAGAATGGAAATTATGGCACTGGCCCCAAAATGAGTTCCTCTGTAGAACTGTCAGGATCAAAGTACTGGACAAGATGGATGTTAGCACTAACCCATTATGCTCCTTCCTGAATAAGCTTCCTACAGTGCAACAAATAATTTATTTCAAAACACTATTTTTAACAGAGTGCCAAGTCCTAACATTCCCCACTCCATTCAACGTATCTACCACTAACACTGTAGAACACAGTCTGAGTCTCAAATTTTGGCAAAGGTTTCAGAAGGGCTGGTGACAGGTATTTAAATAGGAAAAAGTGTCTTCAACTGCTGAAGTCCTTAGACTTCTCTAAGGAACTGCAATGTGACTTTCTCCATCTCCCAAGGATAAGTTACCAACTGTCCTGATGCAGAAGAATTCCATTTAGATCTGGAAAGCAGATAACTCTTGAAACCTATAACTGGGAGACAGCATTACAAAAATAAAGAAAACAAAGAAAAAAAATCTCAGGTGGGGGTTATTAACAGTAGAAAGGCAGTTAGCAAATGTTTTGTTGTTGCATTTTAATGACCAGTTATAGAATGAATTTTTACTAATTTCTGCCTTAAAACATTAAGACTAGAATAAAACATTAAGACTAGAATTTAAAAATACTAATAAGTACCAGCTTGAGGCTGAAGGCCTGATTTTGCTAGAGCCGTAGAAAATCTACCCTCTTCCACTGGTTCCACTAAAATGTGAAGTCTCTGGAAAATTCAAGAACGTTGAATGAAACACGGCAACAACCATCAGTGTAAAAGAACTAATAAATCTCACCCTGTCCACTCTAAGCCTCCCACTTCCCACCCAGCAGGCCTAGTTGTGTTTAATATAAAAGAAACACAGTACTTGACAGATGACACCTATATATTTTCCAGCAGAGGCGTGAACTGACTCCAAGCAGTGTAATTTATCTGAAATTACCTTGATCCCAGGCATGCTTTTCTTAATGTGTTTATGATGACAAAGAGCTTACTTTTCTTTATGGAACAATTATAAGCCTTCACATTAAAGCACAAGTTTCCAGCCTGGATACTGCCAAAAGGTTTCATGGTCATCCTATTTTCTTTGGGTTTCACACAACACACATCATCTATCTATAATTTTTCTGGAGAAGCATCACAAATCTGTTGACCTGTTTCTAAAAATATTTAAAGACACAGATTTTAGATGGTGTAAAGTAACATTCCCAAGACAGGAAACTGTCAAAATGCTCTTTCCAAAAAAACCAAAAGCATGAAACCGTCACCATAAGATAAAAAGGCCAAACATGTGATCTGCAATATTTTCCCTGATCCAGAATTTAAAAAGTTAGAACTTCCATAGGTGAGATGGGCATAACATACAAGAGGTGCTGAAGAGCATCCAAAGACAATGAAGCTGGTGAAGTGTCTGGGGCACAAGTTTTATGAGGAGCAGCTGACTGGCCTAGGGTTGTTTAGCATGGAAAGAAGGAGGCTGAGGGGAATATTCATGGCTGTCTACAACTACCTGAAAGGAGACTGTAGCAAGGTGGGGATTGGTCTCTTCTCCCAGGTAATAATAGATAGGATGAGAGGAAACAGCCTCAAGTTGCACCAGGAGAGGTTTAGATTGGATATTTGGAAAACTTTCTTCACAGAAAGAGTTGTCAAGCACTGGAACAGGCTGTCCCGGGCAGTGGTGGAGTCACCATCCTTGGAGGTATTTAAAAGAAGCATGGATGAGGCACTTAGGGATGAGGTTTAGTGATGGACTTGGCAATGCTGGGTTAATGGTTGGACTTGATTTTAGAGGTCATTTCCATCCTAAATGATTCTATAGTTATATAGGCACGTTAAACCACCTAGTTCTATGAATTTGTTTTCTTCTGAATAAACAGTCTTTACTTTCCCCTAGCTCCCCACTCAACAGTTAATGCTGTCATTAACCCTCACTGTAAGGTAATAATATGCAGGAGTCCACAGTCCAAGCAGAGCCTGATTCTAAGGAATGAATTCCAAGAACCTGCACTAACAAAGATGATTGCAAGAGGACTCAAAGCTGTGTGGAGCATCCTCAGAAGCTGTGTAGGTTTTAAGCTGAGTTAATCAATGGATAGTGAAAGCTGTTTCCTTTTGAGCTTCTGTTTCTACTAAGGCTTTTCAGCAATTTCATTAAAAGGGAAGAAGCAACTGCTTCATCTTCCTTGTTTGCAACTTGTCCATTCCCAATTTCCCTTCCTCTCTGTTGCAATCCAGTTTGTACTGCAAGGATCCCTCCCTTCCTGCCCAAACCCAAACTTTTCCCCTGAAACTAAGACTTGGGAAACAATTTTTAAGAAGAAAGGCATAATCTCCAAGAACGAAAAACTGGTAGGCTCATAAAGAGCATCTTTGGATCGGCTCAGGTTGCACCGACTGAACGCATTGGTTACTTTGCTGCCCTCTAGGGATTATGTTCGGAAACAAAAAGTATGAGTAAGGATCCAGAGAAGGAAGGATATACAGAAAAGAAGATACAACATAAAATAAGGAGAGGTTGTGGATGCCTCATCCTTGGAAGTGTTCAAGACCAGGTTGGATGGGGCTTTGAGAAACTGATCTAGTGAGAGTGGCATCCTTGCTCTTGGCAGGGGGTTGGAACTAGATGATCTTTAAGGTCCCTTCCAACTCAAACCATGCTGTGATTCTATATGCTAATATTAGTCTAAGATAACTCCTTATGCATAGTTTCTACAACAAATGCAGGAGCAATCTCACAAACAACTGTCTGATTATCATGTCACATCTAATCCAGAAGCACCCACATACTGAATGTGACAGAGGAACTATGGAGAAGGGGTTAAAAAACAAACAGACAAATTAAAACAGAAGACAAGAGAAAGACAAGGCAAGAATCCAAGAGAAGAAATAGTGCAAAGCAAGCCAGACTGCATGGGGGAAAAAATCACTACATGCATCCGCTAATATCTAAGTGCTTGACTAAGTGAACATATGCCCTTTCATCATCACCTCTGAAATGCAGTTCCATCAGCAGCCGTGCAAATAACAGAAACAAAAAGGTCAAGCTCTTCAGACAATTCTCCTCCCAACCATGCTACAAGGAATCTTTCTTCCTTTCAGGTGGTTACTTTCATGATACTTGTGAGAACTTAGCATTCCTGAAAGCTGTAATAGCTTACTAAACTTGCAGTAGTTTTTAGCAGTAGTTAGCAGCTGTCAGACAAGTGCATAGGGCTGCACATCTGCCCAAATCCATAGCAAATAAAGCTAAAAAGTCTCAAATAGTCAGCCTTAGGAGAACTAGAACAACAAATCCCAATTTCCTGCAGGTTTTCTTATTGATTTTGTGCCTTATAAGTACAAACATTGGTTCAAGATTTTCCTGTGGCTCTGGCATTTGTGAGTGGTTTCTTATGTGAATTCTTTTGTATACATTTAACTGTGAGACTGCAAATCCTCAATTGTTGAGGCACTTGCAGGCAGTCAACCACCATCGCTCCTACCTTATCCTTGCTAATCTTTCTCTCCAGCTCTTGAAGAGCAAGGACAAAGGAGTCACAGCTTGTTTATTCCCATTTTTGACAGTCATCTGCCAAAAGTTGTCACAAAAACAGTTCCTCAAAGCCCACAAAATTCCCAAAGCAGGAAAAGTCTTGACAATATTTTCCTGACATATTCTAGGAAGCACACCTAAACCAAAGTCTTTTCAAAAGTATATAATTTGACCATAATAGGCTGATTTCAAGGCAAGTATCAAGAAACAGCAAACACAGCAAACTACATCATGTTACAATCCTACTATAAGACACTACGAACACTTAGTAGCCATAAGTATGGACACAAGGAGTCAATTTCCCCTTTTCTCATTGTAAGGAAGCAGCTGCGCTATTCCTGCTAGCACTCTTCCATCAATCAATCAACCAGCCAGCCAACTTGGGGTAGACAGCTGCCAGGGCAGAGTTTGGGAAGAATTGCTGAGATGTGACAAAGGGTAATGGATCGTGCCAGCCACTCTCAGCTGGAACGTGAGACTTTAGTTCAATACATAGCAGTTTAAATTGATACTTTTTTCCCCACATCTGGAAATCAGACTGACAAGTTACCACTGCATCATTAAAAATACCTTTAACACACATTAAAACACAGCCACAACAACATTAAATGTATTTGCAGAGAACAAACCAGACTAATGATACATCTCCAGATTAAGTAGCAAGGCAGTTGCCACATTGTAACTCAGTCTCGGCCTGGAGCCCGTCTCAGCCTTTTTTTTACCTCATAAACCGTGAATATTTGATGTAACCAGGATGGTGACACCGCAGCACTTGGAAACGCACCGGAATTGCACTGAACAGGTAAACAAATCGATCGGGTTTTGCATTTAGAAAGAAAAACCAGCACGGGTTCACACACCGTGTGATTTCATCGATGTGAAAGCATCGGCTTTCCCCGCCGGGGCCCGGCCCTGAGGCGGCCGCCCCCGGCC
>VWZW01005671.1:2937132-2965764 GCA_013397115.1 Edolisoma coerulescens
GGGGTGGCGGGGGGGGAGGTGGCTTATTCCGCACGGCCGCGGCGGGGGCTCCGCCAGCCCGCCCGCCCGCCGCACGGCGGGAGCCTGGGACGGCGCCCGGGGACACTCCAGCCCTTAATTTCTCTTCCCCGCTTTGCCTTGCAGATGTAGGAATGAGGGTCGGAGCGGAATACCAGGCGCGCATTCCTGACTTCGAGCCCGGTAAATCGCTTTTCGGCCGTAACCTGACATCTCCCGAGGCGGGAGGGGTGGGCTCGCTGCCGGGGCGGGCTCGCTCGGCGCTCTCCGGCGGCGGCGGCCGCGGGGCTGTATTTATGTTGCTTTTGAGCCTTTGTGTCGGCGATCCGGTGCCGGCGGCGGGAGGCTTGGCTGGGGCAGCATCTGCGCTCCGGGGGCGGGGGGCGTCGCGGTGGGGGATTCTCACTTCATTATCGGCCGCATTATGTGTATCCGGCGGGAGGCGGTGAAGCAGAAAAAGGTTGGATTTTTTTTTTTTTTTCCCCCCGTCCTTAAACCTATAACCGTAAAAAATATTTGACGAGGAGTGATGGATGTTTTCGGGCAAGGGTGGGAAGTGATGCGCCCTGCCGGAAGCGGAGCAGACCTGGCTGCGTGCTGGAGGCGCTGGGTGGAAGATGCGCTCGGTGGGAAACTCCTGCTCCTGGTTTTGTGTGCTGTAGTAGCCTCGCTGGCCCCGCCGTGGCAGGCTGAGCTGCTCTCCTCCGCCTTCCTCGCTCCCCCAGCCCCGCCCCGAGGAATATGGGTACGCTCGCATTGCCTGGTACTCAGCTTTAGCAAGTTAATTGCTAGAACGCTGCCGTGCCTTACTACGCTGAGCAGGGAGACCACAGGAGCGTTCATCAGTTTTGCTGTAGCGGTCAGACGAAGCCTGTCTACTTTCCTGCTCTCCAGCCAGGCTCCCTGGGTGTCAGACGATTTCTTACCGGAAGAGGATTGCTCTCACAGTGCCTCCCAAGGCCGCAGCGAGCCCCTCTGGATGGGCGCAAGTCCCCACAGGCCAAAGAAAAGGCCGGGGGAAAGAAAGCGCCAGGGTGGGATTAAATGGATGCGTGATCTTGGCTTAAGGGAATGCCTTTCCCTTAGGAAGGAGCACGTAGTCCAGGTCTCTTTGTTAATAAGGCTAATTGTTTGCACCCTTTATTTTTACATTGCCTACATAAAAATATGCACAGATAAAAATGATGGTTTCTAACCTGCATCCTGGGCTTGTTTATCCTACAGGCCACTTAAATTAGAAAAACACCTAGTGTTTGTTTTTCTTTTGATTAAAAGAACTCTTCAGCCCTTGTAGGACAATTGAGGTTCTGTGGTTTCAATTTTGTAAACTGTATATGCAATAATACCATTACATTAGGAACTACAGAACTAATTTTATGCTCTCCTATAACCAGACTTTTTAGAGCTCCTAAGTGTTTCTGGGGGATGGCATTCAATTAATGCCTCTTTCCCCAGTAACTGGGATTAATATATATTCACTTTATCAGTTTCCTTAATAATGGAAATGTTTCTTTAATAACGCCTGAGTTAGAGGCATAATGTCTAGTATTATCCTTCTTGGTGTGTGTATTTTGATTATCAGGGCAAGAAGGTAGTGATTTATTTTGAAGCACCTAAGTCTTACAAAATAAAATACATTTAAAAGTCCATCAAGTGTAAAAGTACGGCACTTACCAAGTTAACAGATTGGTTATCTGAGATCTCAGCAAAATCTCATGCTTTCATCTCTTTGGTTTTTTGCTTGAGTTTTTTTCTGATGAGTTTTGATCATGGCTTAGAGACAGAAGTAATGAGAGACAAAAATCTGTGCTCTGATAGCTACACTTAGGTTACTTTTTGGTAGCAAGTGAGGTAACAAGCTCCCTTGTAGTTCTAGGTTTGCATATATGGACATGGCACTATATTTGATTATCTTTAATTACATTTCTTCTTGGAATTGTTCTAATGCTCTTTTTTGAGGGTTTACCTGATACTTTGGAGTATGTGTTTATTGGCAGTTCTCCAAGTGCTGTTTTTTAAGCCCCTTGAAATAAATAGGTGGGAGAAGGGAATCAGTGATGGATAAAAATAGACCTAAGTCTAAGACACAAAGTCAGCCCTGATAAATACACAGAATACTAAAATGAGTGGAATAATACCAATCCTTGGGTTTCACTTAGCCTGTCTTGAAAAATAGCCATAAGCAATGCTCTACAACAATACACTGAGGAACAAAATATGTATGATTAATGTTGTGATGGGAGTAAGCATTTTTTTGAAAATGTAGTTTATGTATAAAACAAGATAATTTTTTTTTAAAGAAAAGGTCCAGCTGTTTCTCAGTGTCTCATGGAAGAAGTGGATTGTGGTTGGAAGCAACAATTAGGAAAAGTTAGTTTAAACATACTCTCTTACCCCTCTCCACACCATATTCTTTTTACAAGCAAACTTTCAGATAGAGCTTAAGGGAAGTAGTGTTTTTAATTGTCACCAAATAACACAGCAATGAGAGAAATTTTGTCACTGCAAGAAACAATTTTAATAAGGAAACTCAGGATTTTTCCTTTACCTGATTTACTGAGTTAACATACCATCTTTTGCACTCCAGATTTTTGTCTCCTCCTCCTGGTTTTCCTAAAGTATTTTATATTCTTGCTGAAAATGTTTCTGCATGTACTTTCTGACCCACCTTAAAAAGTAAGATAACAGCAGAATGTTACAAAGCTAGTATCCTTATATTGTGGGTTGTTTGCATTCTTTTGGAAATCATGGTAGAGAATGCACCACCCTGTTGTGTCATCCACATAGAACTGCTGGAGAAGTTTTATTCTACTCAGATTTAGTTTTCACAAAGGTTTTAGTATGAATTTCGCTTACTTAATGCTGAAATACCTAATTTCCCATTTACGCTCTTTTCAGGGATGGAGTTGGGGCTGTCAAGATGAATATTTTGTATCATTTAAGGCCACTTAGGAATGCATTTCTCTGTAT
The DNA here is from genome assembly GCA_013397115.1 of Edolisoma coerulescens. Lineage (NCBI taxonomy): Eukaryota > Metazoa > Chordata > Aves > Passeriformes > Campephagidae > Edolisoma > Edolisoma coerulescens. The sequence goes on from VWZW01005671.1 coordinate 2,940,121, forward strand.
GTCTTTATAACTTTTTTCTTCTAGTCTTCTAATACAAAAACAGGCTTTCTTAAATTGAAATTATTAAATGATGTGGCGAAGTATATAACATTTTCCATTTATTCCGTGTCATCTGTCTTCATATCCCCTGGTTGTTTTGTTTGGGATTTTTTTACTTATTTTTTCATTTACTCACTCATTAAGATTTCCAGTTCTTAATTTTAGAAATTTGGAGGTTCTTCCGGTTAGTTTCCACATTTCTGTTCCTACTCTCAAAGCTTAATCTTAAGCAGAGGAAGGTACATTTTGTGCTGGAAACCAACATACTTCTAAATTGCCATGCTGCCCCACAATGCCCTCACTGTGTCTTGTATGCTCCTGGATGATCACTTTATTCTCAGTACCTGGCATCCTGTATAGAGCTGCACCAGCTGTGTGTACCTAACTTCTAATGTGAAGCTGCAATTTAGAGAGGGTCACTTTGCTGCTATGATTTCCTTATTCTGGAAGTGGTGCAGAGTGCCTGTCATCTTCAGCTGGCTGCATTTCCTCACCCGTATTATTGGCTGAGGGGTGCAGCAGCTGAAGTTGGAAACCTCTTCCTCTGTGGCTTGGGCGTGTGTTTTGGGAAGAGAGAGACTTGTTTGTTATTCTTTAGATGTAGCTCTTGGTCCTTCTCTTCCTTACTGGCTTACAACTCTTCTAACACCCTTTGGTTAACATGTTGCAGGGTATTTCCAGCCCCCGTCCCTTGTAAAAATGGACCTTGCAGACAGAGATCATGTTACCCTTGAGGTATGACACAGCCTCTTTGGGTGTTAGGGCTGCTTGCTTGAGTGCTTGGGGCACAAAGGACAGGCAGCAGTTCTCAGGAAGATAATTAATGGTCCTGCATGTGGAGATGGAGGGATTGCTATCCTACAGGTAGGGGCATCCCGTGCTGAGGGCAGGATGCCTTCCTTCAAGCTATCTGTATGCATCTCAATATTCCTTTGTCACCCTTGCTTTCCTCCTGGCAGTGTGAAGATGCCACCTGAATGGAAACAGATGTCTGATTCCTGCTGAGGAAACAGCACTGCTTTGAAAAGGGATGTTTTGGTGGTTGCTGCTTGTTTGTCACGTGAGGGTGGCACCTCTGTAGGGAGTGTCACCGCATACATGATCTCCTGCAGGTGCAAGAACTCTGAAACTAATTCTTTTTTCACTTCAGTACTTGAGTATTCAGTACCTGATAATATCTACGATATCCATTTGTCTGCAGGTATCTTAAGTTTAGACATTTCTTGCTCATAACTTGAAATTGTCATACATTGTCTCGTGGCCCTCATCTTCTCATTCTCCTCATCTTTAGTTAGAATGGAGTGCAGGGTAGTGGTCATTTACTTGTGATAAAAACAGCATGCAAGAGAAAGGTTGTGCCTGTTACACACTTGCATTGCTCTTCATGAAGTATTGCATTCCTAATGACTAAAAATGTCGTGCTCTTTTGTTCTAAAGTGGAATGTTATATTATGGAGTTTTTTCTTGTATACCAAAATTCTCTCAGAGTTTAGTAGTGCTTATGCCTTGAAACTGGTGCTCTATGAGTGTACATTCTTAACTTGTTACGGAATTTATGCTGCCTTGAGGTTATCTGCCTTACACATCTCCTTTTGGAAAGGCACAGGAGTTCTTTTAGTTTTTCTAATTAACTGTTTTCAAGTTCACAGTTGTGATGGATCAAGATTGCAGAGATGATAGCAAATACAAAACACTGCCAAAATGAAGAGGGAAGAGCAACAAAACAGTACATAAAGGGAAAGCCCTGTTCTTTTTTCCAAAGCATTGGGGTTGGTTTTTTGTTTGCTTCAAACAAGATGTAGAGCCTAAATATAAAGTGTGTAAGCTTAAAATTGGGTGAAAAGTTACTTGTTTCACTGAATAAAAAAGCTGTCCCTCTCCAAGAAGGATTCAAGGAAAGTTCCTCTGAGGGTGATTACTCAAGGAATTTATACTGACATTAGGTATAAATCCTCCAATTGTTGAGAATTTTCTTAGCAAGAAAACTGTTGTAAACAAATAGATTGTATGGGGTTTTATGTAGTAGACTACATTCGTGAAATAGTAATGGAAAGTAACTCTGAATTAATGCTTTTCCAGTATGGGAGAGTTTACTTTTCTTTTACAGCATGTTTTTAAAAATGATATACTCTGATTTAGTGCTTCAGTGTTTGCATCACTATTGCTCTGTCCTGGTGGGCTGGGTAATTTGTGCAGCTTCCCTTGCTACATTGAGGCGGGGATAAACAAACCAAAACCAAAAATTACTTTTACATCTAACTGCTTTCTACAGCTATGCAATTTGGTTGGCTATGAGTATTAAAGTTATATGGTTAGAAAAATCAAAACTAGAGAGAGATGAACAGAATTGTTTCTGGCATAGTTGTTGGTATAGTTCCTTGTTAAAAGGGGTCAGGGATGGTGACAGAATTCTACCTCTTATCTATTTTTGTTTGCTTGTTTTAAGGAAGCTTAACTGACCACAGTAGGTCCTAGTACTCCTATGATAGTGATAAATGTTAGAGTACTAATGGACAATCATAACTTCAGGAGGACAAAGTTGCACCCTTGCCAACTTTATAAGTAGTAGATTTAGCTAAGAGAAAGAAATCCCTCACTCTGGGGTGTTGAGGCACTGGCAGAGGTTGTCCAGAGGAGTTGTGGATGTCCCATCCCTGGAAGTGTTCAAGGCCAGGTTGGATGGGGCTCTGAGCAACCTGGTCTAGTGGAAGGTGTCCCTGCCCATGGCAAGGGGGTTGCAACTAGATAGGATTCCTTCCAACTTAAGCAATGCATGTCAGTGGTTTAATTGTGGTAACCCGGATACTGTCTAATATTTAGTTCTATTTGAACATCCTAAGAGTAGTGTTCAATTTCAGCCATTTGATGTCTTAAGGAAATAATTTTGAATTAATGATGTTTTTTCCCCCCTCTCCTTAGTAGCTGGACTTCTTAATGTGGTTGGCTTTTGCTTACTGTCACAGAGTTGTTCTCTAGATCATAGTTATTAAATAAATACTGAGACTTACTTGTTTTCTTACAGGTGCCACAAAATACACTGATAAAGATAATGGAGGGATGCTTGTATGGTCTCCATATCATAATATTCCCGATGCCAAGTGTAAGTCCTTGCCTGCTTAGGAATTTGGGTGCTTAAGTAAACTAAATAATTGTTTCTGGTGTGCCTGTTTGCTCTTTATTTTACACACAGTGAAATTGCAAATTAAACACAAAGCTTCTCTTTTTCTTTATTTAGAGAACTCCAGGTAAAGGCAAGATGACCTTCTCTTATATTAGTAAAGTCTTTGTTTCAAATCATACTGCCTATTTTGTGTTGTCATCATCATTGTCTGTGAAACTGTTTGTTATTAATGAAAGAATGAAGTTTCTGAACATGAGGAACTTGCTGCTTTAAATTTCTAGGAGAAGGAGTTGCAGTGGATGAATTCAGAAAAGATTTCTTGAGGCCCACTTCAAGGGGAAATTATTACTGCTGTCATAGAAGGAAAAACCTAACATTTTCTCCCTTCAGAAGTGACCCTGAAATACAGGAGTCATCTGACTAAATGTGATTAATTATCTGTTTAATCTAGTTTAAACCTGTCTCCTATGCTAGAATTTCCCATATGTAATAAAGGGGAGTAAACTTTGAGGATGCAGCCATGAGAACCTCATCCTCAGGATAGTTTCTATCTAATACCAGTAGCTGGAGATTTATGTCCCCCTACATTTGTGGGAATGCACCTTCAACTACTGCAGAAAGTTCTAAATAAAATACTCTACAACTGTGATTATTAAACAATTTTTTCATCCCTTTAAAGTACAGTTAACTCTTTGCTGCAACAGCACATGGCAAGGGTATCCCTTGTCCATGTGAATAAGGAGAATATGATTATTTCCTTTTCTTGATCATGCTTCCTTTCAACTATTTAGTTGCCACTTAATTTTGAGCTCTAGAAGGTGAATAGGAAGAGTTTTTGTTTAAAAATAAATAAGTAGAACTTAATTTCAAATGATGAAAAGCGTTCAACTCGAAGCTGGCTCTATTATTGCTAAATATGATTTTAAAAGTGTTGTTTGTGAATTTGATTACCTAATTATTGGATTTTCATACTTTCTATTGAAAACTGACTTTGTGTCATTGTTAAAATCGACATTGGTCAGTGAAAACTATATTAGTATTGACAATATGTATAATCATTGATATAGCATCTCCTTGCTTTAATTTTCAACATGTATGGGAATATGAGCAGTAGAAGAAGTTTAATTTAAAACTAACCCAGGAGTGGGTTCCAAAAAAGGCATAGCCTTTTAATAACCAGCTAGTCTCTGCTTAAAATAAATAAATTATGAGCCTCTGTGGTTTTGTTGTAGTAAAAATGTGAAAGAAAGCAGAATTAGCTTGTGTAAAAAGTTTATAAAATTAAATGTTCAGTCAGTGGGTTTATGTATCATTAATAAAGCTGTGAATATATTTAACATTTTGGGGGACCTGGGTCTATGCAGTGTGTTAAAGCAGGGGGGAGACTCTTTTCCCATGTTAGATGGCTAATTCTGTCATAGAGCAGAGCTAAAAGTACTAAAGAATAATTCTGACATTGCTTTGTTACAGTGGATGAATATATAGCAATAGCAAAGGAAAAACATGGATACAATGTGGAACAGGTAAGTGCTGTGGAATGAGAGTGCTCCTTTAAAGGATGTTTTGTTTTAATATAAAACTATAACACAACTCTTTTATTTTTCCCCTTGGTTACCATTAATTAACGCTGTTTCTCTTCAGGCACGGCAGCAAACACTGCAGTTAAATGGATCTGCATACAGTTGTGGTCTGGATTCTCTGCAAAAGATTGAGCTCTTTGTTTTCATGACATGCTCAGCTTGTAATGTGCACTTTTGAAAGGTTTGGTATGTTTCTTGATACACTGGGCATGTCATGCAATTGTGTGTGTATATTTAGCTAAAGAGTTTCTTAGGGAAGCAGCTTACAAATTTAAAGTTTAACATTAGAATGCAAATACGGTACGATTTTGAACCATTAATTGATAGGGATGGCACTGAAAAGGTTTCTTTCATATTAAAGAGGCCAACAACCTGAATTGAGTGTGTGTTTTCAGAGGCAGGAAAACAGACTCAAATTTTAGCTCTGAAAGTAACAAACAAGTTCACTTTTTATTTAACAACCTTTGGTCACCATTCCTTAAAAAGTAAGGATAAAACTTTGCTGGTCTGCATGTAGTTCTGTTGCAAATTTCTTCATAAATTAACCAATCTGTGTAAAAGTGAGATCACGTATTGCAAAAAAATACTTGCTGTACAAGTGAAAAGAAGTTGGATGATCAAGTTTTGGAGGATGGAAGCTTGCTCATCAACTGCTATCTGACAAAGAGGCTGCCAGTGTTACAATGTCCAGAATATACCTGTGGTTTGGTGTTGCTTCTTTATACCTTGACTTCTGTTAGGCAAGAGGAGGAACTGATGGATCTCAAGCCTCCAAGAGATGGATTTTCAAAATAACTTCTGGTACAAAACATTTGTAGACTCCTCACAGAGGAATAGAAATTCTCTTTGCAAGAGGTGCTTGTCACTTGCCATTTTAACCAGAGCAGAGGTTTGCTGTGTCCAGGTTGTTGGAAGATGTGAAATCAGGGGGTTGGAGAGACAACTGGTGATGGTGTCTGTACTGTGTGATGGAAACTGAGTGGATTACATTGCCCAGTTCCCATGCCCGAATCTTGGCATCAAATCTGTCAGGGATTCTCTGGCAGAAAGTCTAATGAACATAGAATTCTTTTAGAATACCGAGAAATGAAATTATATAAGAAAGTATATTTAAATTTCCATTCCTTATTAGGTGCACATGACATGGAAGTGGCCGTGCTGTTATTTGTGGATTGGAGAGTTGTAGAAAGACCACTCTCACTTTGAACTTTCAGACTTGCATTTTGGATGATCCTCTGGCTACTGAAAAGTATTTTTATTTTCTTTTTTGAGTGGGCTGGTTATAAAGGCCTGTAAGGAACTGTGTAGGTGATATATGCCTGTAAAGTAAGACAGCAGGTCAGATTTGAGCCTCTCAGCCTAGTTCATGCTGCTCTAGAATTACTGCTGCCATGCCAACCTTAAATTGTCTGGCTTTCATACCATTAATAAAGTATAGATGTGCCCACTGTCTCCAAAGAGAAATTTGTAACCTATAGTAAATAGCCAATAAAATTGTAAATACATTTTGAGAAGGGATGCTGACAGTCAAATTTTATTTTAAATAAATAAATTGCCTGTTTCTATTTAACTTGTCTCAACATTTTAGAAAATTGACTAAATCCAAAGAGGGACTATTTCTTTTCAAAGGCTCTTGGCATGTTGTTCTGGCATAAACACAATATTGAGAAGTCCCTTGCGGATCTCCCTAACTTCACTCCTTTCCCTGATGAATGGACAGTTGAAGATAAAGTCCTATTTGAACAAGCATTTAGCTTCCATGGAAAGAGCTTTCACAGGATCCAGCAAATGGTAAAGTAATATTTTAATCAGAAGCATTAAAAAGCTCAGATGCACTAAGAACAAAGGCTCCTGTTGGGCTAAAATTTCATGTTGATTTCTATGTAAAAGCTTCAGGAAGAACCTTGAATATAAGATTTAATTTAATTTCATCGTGTCTCTTGGACATACAGCTTTTTCACTCTAAAGAAAAGAAGCCTTCTCCCCTTTTTAAAAATGTGTATGAAATACAGCCCTCCTTTCTATCTTATAAATGCATTTAAAATATTGTTTAAAGATGGTTATAAACAGAGCAGAATTATAATTGTGGGTGGAATTTTAACTTTTAGAAGTATTAACATGTTGATGAATTCTTCTAGCTCCCAGACAAGACCATTGCAAGCCTTGTAAAATATTACTATTCTTGGAAAAAAACTCGCTCTAGGACAAGTTTGATGGATCGTCAGGCTCGTAAACTAGCTAATAGAAATAATCAAGGTGACAGGTGAGTTTTATGTTCTTAAGTAGCTAACCAGAGACTGAAATCTTCCTAAGCAGAGATGTGGAGTAATTCCTAGCCACTGTTTCAGTGTGAGCCATGTGTTTCAGATTTGAGCCCCTGTTGTGATGTCTGATTTTAGCAAGGGGTTTGGTACCTGTGCTTTAAGAACTTTTATCACTCCAGTCTGTGTGAGTTATAATAAGAGATGGGAGTGTTTTAATGGATAACTGTAAAAACAAGGATTTAAGCCCTGAAATCTATTACTGTCTGTGCAGGAGAGTGTTTTGGTGGGTGGGTGGGAGGGGTTGGGATTTTTTGTTTGTTTGTTTGGATTTTTGAACTAATATGGAATTAAAACTGAAAGTTCAACCACTATAAAGAGATGAAGCAGTTAGAATGCCTAAGTATTGTTTTATAACAAAACTTTTTATATAAAGTCTTATTTAGGAGACTTCGAACTGCTATCAGAGAGAATTAGAGCTTAGAATAGTTTTATATTGTCTAACTCTCCAAGTTACTATGAAATTAAAATTATATTGTGTTCAATCTACTTGATTATTAACTTGCACTTTTTAAAAGGTGGTATGTGTTGCATGTATAAGTAACATGATCTATGTTTATAGTGGAAGCTATAATTTTATATCTGTGGAAAACTGCCTAACTGGAGCAAAAGGGGTCTTTTTAATTATATGTTATTTTCAATTACTCCTGAAATCTAAAGTTCATACGCTTATTTAGTGATCCTATTTCTGAAAAATTACAGGCTAAAATCAGTTTGCTTTTAATAGAGCAGTTTGGAGGTTTTTGGTAATAACTAGAAATTTTAGTATGTTGTTACATTAATTTATTCAGAAATTATATTGTCAGAATGACTGGGTTTGGCCCTAAATTGACTGTTCTCTTTCTAACCTTTTCTCTTTCTAACCTTTTCTCTTTGATTTAATTCAGCAGATTTCATTTCCCTCCCCTAAATTGCTAGATTTTAAGCACTTTGGTGAAAAAGCAGTCCCATGTTTTCCCATCATATATTGTTGCCTTATGCTCCCCACAGGCTTCAGCAAGGGTTTATTCACCTGGTGCAGTGGTTCGAAGATTGGTCTATTAAAACTAATGGGGCAAATGAAAGGTTATTTCTAGCCTTGGTATATAGTTGGCCACGTAAGTGTTCACACTGGCACAAGTGGTTGAATTGAAGAAAGGTGACACCAAAATTCTTGGCAGCTGTACCAGCACTGCTTAAAGTAACTTTGAAACTATGGTTTAGGATTGCTTGTTTATCATAATAATTACTAGAATTTAATACAGAAAACATGCTTGTAACAGCTGTCTTTTGGAAACTACAAATAATTTTGAGATGCCATGTACTTAGAATAGATAAATTTGAGTAGATAATTCTGTCTTATCCTGGTACATTCTTATATTTGAGTTTAAAAACTAATAAAGTGACCAGCTTTTGTATAATCTGTCTTTAGTGATGACGACGTAGAAGAAGCTCATCCAATGGATGGAAATGATAGTGATTATGATCCCAAAAAAGAAGCCAAAAAGGAGGTAACAGATAACTTAATGGTGAATGTCAGTTTGTTTGTTTTCAGTGAAAGTGTTACTGTGAAGAGTGAGTTGTAGTACAGAGGTTTAACTTGCAGCCTGCTGAAATCTCAGGGTCTCTAAGTGGTCAAGACTTCTCATTGAAACAAGTTTTTAATCATATATTTTTGCCATTTTGTGGCTGTAAATACATCTCTTGTTATCTCCACTGTGTCCTGAGAGATCTTCAAGTTTTATAAGAGATGTATCCTCTCACAGCCTGGTAAAACAGGTTGTATTTGCCCTCCATCAGTCTTGTTAATATGTTTACAGTTTTACTGGTTGTGAATTATTTGAATCAAAATGTTTTCTTTGAATTTTAAAATTAAATTACATTTTTCTAAGAACAACTTTAGTTGTTTGTTCAAAGCTACAGCGAGGTGATGCATTTCAGCTAATAGATGGTTTCACTGAGATGCTTTCTACTAATAAATGTAGAGAAAAACATTTTTGTCCTAATGAGCACTTACTGTTAGCTTTACAGATGACTGCTGTGTTCAGGGTATGTTCAGGTTTTAGGGGTTTTTTGAGTTCTTGTTGTAAACATTAACCTATCTGTGAACAAGACTAGAAAAACAAATTAAAGTGTGTAAGTGTTTAATTGCTTCTTTGATCAACTTTAAGCATTTGTGATTCTCCTAAATCAGCCAGTTCATGCTTCTCAAGAATGAGAGGAGAGGTTATGCTAAACTTCAGCACTCCCATGAAGTGGTATCTCAGATTATGAATAAAACTTTGCACTTCTAACAAAAATGATACTGAGTAAGAGACTGATAAGTTCAGATTCCGTTCTGAGCTTTTCAGTGACCTTCAATGTATCCCTTTATCTAGCTGGCCTTGGGGGAAAAAAGGACAATTATCCCTTTCTGTGAAAGAGTTTGAGATTATTTTTTTAACGTGGGGATGTTTTATAGTACTTGAAATGTCACATGGTCTGATAATGTACCTTTTTGCTTTTATGTTGTTCTAACAATGTCCTTGCAATCTAATGATTGGAATTGCTGCCTTAGCTATGTCTAATTAAGGGCTATTTTGCTCAATTTACTTGGTTATAGTTTGAATCATTACGTGCAGTCCAGAATGCAAGTAGTGTGCTGATAGATTTCTAGGAATAGGACAAATAGGTTTGTAGTTTCTGATGAGCTGTTTGGATCTGCACAAGGTAATTTTGTGATCTAATAGTTCTGGTAGGATTTGCGTACTTTCACTTCCTAAGCAAAATATAAACTGAGTAGGCTGCTTGAACACACAGCAATGGAAACTTTCTGTTACCAGATAAAACTAAAATAACCTAAACTCTCTATCTTGGCAAGACAAAATTGTGAGAGAATATTTTCACTTTAAATCCAGATTGAAAACACACACACACAGGAACTGCAATTTCATACAGAAAGAGCAATGCAGAACCAAAACCCAAACAGTATAAACAGGGCAGAAGTAACCTTGAAATTTTTAGATGTCAAAGATGTAAGGCTCTACACCAATTTTCCAAGGAAGAGCACATATCTTAAGTGCTTTTAAGGTGGCCTCTATGAAGTCTGGGGACTGGATTAAGATGTTATATTAGCTGGGGAAGAGAACATGGCAGAAGGTCAAGTGTAGTAAAACAAGACTCTGTTTGCTGCTCTGTACTAGTACTACAGAAAATAATAATAATAATAGCTGCTGCACTTGGTTTTGCTGTCACTGTAATCAGATGACCTCCTCCCCTTAACATGCATGGATAACAGCAGTAGGGAGCTGCTTGAAGTAGGGAAAAGCCTGAATCCTCTTTCTGTTCTGGTACTAAGCATTGCTTTGAACTGGAAAATCCTTGCAGGGAAAGTAATTTTTGTGTCTCTGCTCCTGGCCTATAGGGAAGCTACTCAGTTGCTCCGAGGCAGTCACATACATGCAGAGTAGCTGTTGTGCAACAATGCCCATTGAAGACAAAGCTGAAATGTTTAGGTGCCCAAACATATCAAAACAGTTACAAAGACTTCATTTCCAAAGAAGCAAATAACAAAGGGTCAAGTTTTCTAAATTACATAGATTTTTATAAAGACTGCAAGAGTATGTCCATACTCTCTCTTCCAAATCTCAAATCAGCCCTTCCCCACCCCCCCAAACCAAACAGTACAGTGTCTTTCTGTAGAGTGCTTACAGCAGGGAGAAATGTCATTTTGCATTTTTGGCTGGCCTGGTTGACTTTGTCATTCTTCTCCTTTAATCTTTGCCCAAATTCTTCGTATCTGATCAGAAATAAATGTGTAAAGTCACTGATTATTTGTTTTAAAAACAAGATATACACATGTATATTACTTACCTACTGTATATGTAATAGGTTCTCAATGTTTGCCCTCTTTCATGGTATTCAGACTGGGATTTCCATTACACTTACTGTATTTGTGGCCATGTTAAAAAAAAAAAAAAATTGAAAACTGACCTCTCTTAGACTAATGCAGGCTTATCCAGCAGATGACTGGTATGCTCCATCATCTGCAAGACACAGTTGGCTACTACATGCAAAGGAGGATGTTAGCTGAAGTTTTATTTGTCATAAATATGACATTACAATGCTATCTGATACTTCATTCTTTTTAGCAAAGTTGTATACAAGATACTGTTATTCTTTAATGATTTATTTCTTGTAAATTAAAGGGCAATAATGAGCAGCCTGTTCAGACCAGCAAAATAGGTCTGGGTAGAAGAGAGTATCAGAGCTTGCAGCACCGCCACCATTCCCAGCGTTCCAAATGCCGTCCACCAAAAGGCATGTACCTGACCCAGGAAGATGTGATAGCTGTTTCCTGTAGTCCCAATGCAGCCAACACAATTCTTAGACAGCTGGATATGGAACTAATCTCGTTAAAGCGACAGGTACCATGGGTTATTGGTCTTGGTTTTGTTTTTCATCTCAGATTGTTCTGATTGTAATGGTTTTGAAGATTATCTGTGAAGATTCTGAAACTTCTTTAATGTGAGTCTTCCTCGTTTTGTTCCACAGTTATCACCACAAATGCTGGACAGTAGCTGTTCTTCAGTTTTGTTTTTTTACGTTCATCTGCTCTTTTGGATAACATGAAGCAAGATGACCTTTTACTTAAAAAAAAAGGGGGGTGGCATTAAAACAGTGCTGCAGATTTGGGGACAGGAAAAATCAAAAGTCACATTTGATTTGATTTTTCTTCTTACTTTGTTAGAAGTATTTGTGTGAAAAGTGAAAATAAGGCCAATGGAGCAGAGGAATTTACATTTGTTATGCTTTAAATTGTAGCTGTTTTTCTGGATGTCCTTTCCTACATACTATGAAAGTATGGGAGGCGTGTGGAAATCATGGGCCTAGTTATTTCTCTGTTTGAATTGATAAGTTTTCTACTTCTTATTAAGTTCAGAAAAGCTTTTTAATCTTCACCTTTAAGAGGAAAATTGCCTGCATCCTTTGCATGAAGAAATTAAATTTTGGCATTTAAAGTTGTGTAATTATTCAGCTTCTAAGGGCACAGCAGTTGTGTGCATGCTTGCTTTCTAGGAGCCATGGGGCTACAGAGTCAAAGCTTATCTTCTGGAATTTTTGCCTCCTTATAGAGCTGCCCTGTTGCAAAATCATGGAGTGAATAAAGAGTTTCCTTCATGGGGTTTTTGCTCCCTTATGTTCTTTTACAGGAGAAATAAGCTTCTTTCTGTCACAGCAGGACTCTGGGGCTAAATAGCATAGGTGGGTTTCACTCTTTAGCCTAAGTGTAGGTGAGTTACAGCCTTGAGGTTGTGTTTCTCTTTTTTTTTTTTTTTCTTGCAGTGATCTCAGAGATGCAGCCTTTGGAATCTCTCACTGAGTTGTCTGCTTTTGAGTTGTCCATACTTAAGAACCCTTGTATATAGCTGTGCACCATAGTATGCAAAACTATTTTCTTACCTATGTTACCTTATGTGCATCACTGTCAGATTTAAGTGGTTCATAGATATGTATATGCATAATTTGGAAGGTCTGTCCTTTTTATAAACTAAGAAATATTTAAAATAATTTCAAGAATCCCCCCTAAAGAAAATCAGAGTGATCTCAGGTCAATAAAAAACATCTGTCAGAAGAAAGTAACTGGAAACATCTCATTAATTTGGGGTATTTTTTGAGAAGGAAGAAGTTAATAAATTAATACATGCAATATGTCTCACATTTCTAAGAATCAAGTTTTGTGTCTAGAGTATTCTCCATTCTTCAAGAACATACGCACCCTTATCAAAAATTACTTGTTATGAACAGCATTTAATATTCTTGCAGACAAACTGTTCTTTTGAAAGACTGGCTTAATTTTTTTTTCTCCATAGTAAACTGTGATGTGTTTTGTTTTGGTTTTTTAAAGTTTTTTTTTTTTAACAGTTGAAAGTAGTGAAGCCTTAAACCATAATATTTCTCTTTCTAACTTAGGAGGTACACTTGTGGCAATCCTAGTGAAGATAAATGTGTAAAGTGACCAACTTTCTTTGTGGAGCTGATTAACTTTGTTGTTTTTGACCAAGGTTCAAAATGCTAAGCAAGTAAACAGTGCACTTAAACAGAAAATGGAAGGCGGGATTGAAGAATTCAAACCTCCTGAGGTAAATCAGAATAAATACTAAAACTTGTGGCCTTGCACTTACATTAGTGGGAAGCTGCAAAAATGTGTTTTGCTACAGCCTCAGAAGCAGCTTAAACAGGATCCATTAAATTACATGCAGGGGGGAGTCTGGCTGCTTTACAAGAAATCGGTGGTAGGCTTTTTTTTAATGGCAACTGGTTGAAAAAAGAAGTAGAAAAAACTGAAATGTCATGTCTGTTCACAATAATAGGGAGCTGAAATTGAGCTCTGATACATGGGGGCTTTTTGGATTAAAAGTGGGTAATGTAGATTGCCAGTAATAAATTCTGTATTCTGTGTGAAAACATGACTATATATATCTATATTTTTTTTTTTTTTTTTTGGCATCTGAAATGAATGATCTATTACTACTGAAGTTCTGGTTTTGCTTGTTTTAAAGGCTTGGATATGAAACATAATATGAATGCAAAATATTCTAAACACCAAGTCCAAATAGTCTAGATAAATATTACTATAAATTCAAATTCTGTCTGCATAAAGATCATTAGCTTGTGCATAAGTTATTATATAGCTGATACTAAGAACTGCAATAAAACAGAGGAAAAACTGCTGGCATTGTTTTAAGCTCAAATTCATAAATACTATTTCCTCTTCATGAAAACAATCCTAAACTATAAATTTATGGCTTATAAGCAAGCGATTTTTACCTATTTTGCAAAATGTAGTGCAAGTAAAACACGTTGATGCTCAGATATTTTGCAGCTGCTGAAACAATTTAATGATCTTTGTGCCATTTTTCTAATTTTAATAGTCTAATCAGAAAATCAATGCCCGTTGGACCACAGAAGAGCAGCTTCTTGCAGTACAAGGTATGTTAATAGTGGCAGCAAGTTGAAATCTGATGCAAAGGATTTGAAGAGGTGCTCAGGCTTATGTTTGTATTTCCCTCTAATGCAAAGCTAAACTTTATCTGGTCACCAGGAAAGCTGCAAAACTATTGAGAATATTTAGGGCATTTATTCGAGCAACACGACACTAGGTTTTCTGTTACCCATGTTAAATTTCAAAGAGAAAAGCTAAGCAGGGCTTAACAACCGTATTAATACCAGAAAGTCACTTCAATCATCTTCTAAATCACCTTACATTAATTTCTCTAAGGTGGAAGACTAAAGCAATAGTTAAAGTAATAAAATTTGAAGCATTTAAGACATCTCCATATTCCCAAAGTAGGAAAAAGCAGAAGTAAATCTTCTTTACTGTTGCTTTTCTCTGTTCATGAGGGAATAATGGGCAGGTATCTACCCATTAGGCCTCTTAAGAGTCTGAAGCTGGATATGGATGTGTGACTAACAGTCTTACTGGGCTAAAACCCCAGCATTTTCTAGTAGGCTGTTCATACAGCTAATTTGCATTTATTTCATTTATATGAAGGAAAACTGACTCTTGTATTAGCATGCACTGCCAAATCAAGGAACATGTGAGGGAAATACCTGGAGATGCTGTCTTGAAGGCATATATTGTCTATGTATTGACTCACTTATATGGATCATCTTTTATAAGGATAATATATTCAGCTCAGTTATATCTATCTGCTTTATTCCTCTGTATTCTTCACCTTGAAAATGAGAGACTGAGTTTTAGTATGAAATATTCAGTGGATCAGGATATCCGTGTAAAGTTGACAGGTGTGCCATACCTGCTATTTATTAGTCAGACGACTGAACCTAAAGCTCGGTTATTTTAAGTGTGAATGGAAATACAGAAAGACATGGTGTGTCTTAAATCATGCCTTTCAACTTACATGCCTCAGGCTTGGATTTGCATCTCCAAACTGTTCTCAGTCCTAAGTTCATCCTCTCACTATTCTAAATACTTCAGTATTTTGTTCCCAAATGCAACCAAAGGAGATGCCTCTCTCTAGTATGATAGTCTAGTAAGTAGAAGGCTTTCTGGAAAGGTGGGGAAAACGCAGGGTCATTGTGCCTGCCTTAGAATGAAAGGATTGAACCCATCTTGCCTTTTCACAGTTTAGTTACTGGAGTTCTCCCTAAGCAACAGTTTGGGAAGTGATAAGAACACATTCAGCTTTCATTGAGCTATGGCACTCTGTGACCAACAAGACAAATAAACTGGAGCCTGGGTAAGAGAGAGTGAGGGTTAGTGGTGGCTCCTTGGAGAGGAGTTCTAGTCTTCTGGTCTCTAGGGAGACCTTCTGTGTTTTATTAAGGTAGTCAGCCTCAAGGGTGGGGTGGGAGATCAGGCCTTCTGGAAGAAATCTGTTTTCATTGAAATGTGCTTCTTATATGTATTGTTTCCTTTATGGTCCCCTTCCTTTGTCACGATATAAAATGGAGATGAGAGAGAATCTTAATGGCAAGAACAAAGTGTTCTAATTATCTCTCCCTTACCTACTGCTCCCTCTCTCTCCTGGAATGAGAGTACTCCTATCCCTCAGGCTAAGGACCCTGATTTCTTGCTTCAAAGTAATTGCTTGAAGTAGTAGACTCTAGGCATGAGGGAGCCATGCTGTGTTTTTCCCCGACTTTGTTTTTAGAAGGTAGCCACAGCTGCTGTACTAAAAGCTTCCATAATGTGCATTAGGCTTGGACTTGAAAGTTGACTTGAACATGGGGATATTTAGTATGTACACTTTAAAATAGATTTATTTCATTAAATGTATTGGTATATTTTGGCATATGCTTTTAATAATTTTACAGAAATAATAAGCATTAAGCAGGTAGGTGGCACTTACGTGATTTGTTCAGTTGAATTTGGACAGTAAATTTAACCATGGAAATTGTAAATATAATCTGCAGGAATATAATTTTGGTACTGTTTTTCTTAAACATGAAAAAACTCATTATCTGTAGGCTAATCTCAAGAGATTGCCAGTAACTAAGGAAGAGGTAATGAGAAAATTCAATTTAAAATAGAGCTGTGTGTAATCTTAAAAGCAGTGTGGGTGCCTGCAATGGGGTTGTGGACTCAGATTTATGATCTCTGAGCCAATATATTTGCAGTATAATTTATCAGATAACAGTTCAGCTTTGAATAGTTGTTGAATGTAATGGGCTAGTTCATCACTTAGTGTTCTTTAATTACAAACTTTTATGTGCAGAAATATGAGCATGATCATATTTTCAAACTAAGATCTTGGCCGTGAAAATGCAATTGCAAAAATGTTTTAACACTTGTTCAAGACAACAAAATTTGCATTGAAACGTGGCGCGTGACTGTCATGGCATTGCAGGGAAAAGCAGTTGGGACACTCAAGATCTAACACTAAGAGAGTTGCACTATAGGATAGGAGCACTGCACTCCCACCACAGTGTAACTGCAGCTCCCATAACTATTTCTGCCTCTTTGTGGTGCTGTATCATGTTGCTTTGCACCCTGATTAATATTTTATGTTTGCTGTGCTGTACAACATTAAGCAGCGTAAACAGCATCAAACTTAGATTTACGAGTTTCTCCAAGAGAGACATTCAAGATGAAATGCTGTAATCAAGAGCATGCACGTGTTCCAGTGTACCTTTGCAGCTGGGTGAAGTTCTGAAGAGCTTGAAGGATTCCTGTGATCTGGGCTGCTTTCAAATGAGCTAGGAGAAAACCATTCATACGTGAAGCGAGGCTGTGCAGTTGTCCTTTTTGAGCTTCACTTTCATCAGCCTAATAAAATTATTTTTATTGAATAACAGATTAAACACTTGAGAAATAATTTGCGTGGTGTTTAGCACTAAATTTGTGGAAGGATGCATAAGTAATGTGCCCCAGTTTGACAGGGATGATGGCTTGGCAACAACTCTTACAGATAATGCCATCACCTTATACATTAAAGTTTCATGAACACGCAGTGAATTTTCTCTATTTCTTACGTAGCTTGAAAGGCTTTTAATGTGTCATTGTGGTAGCGCTGTAGTAAAAAACACTGAAAAGAATCCCAAAAAAGTAGTGCTGCGTGTAGCTAAACTAAGGAAGTTTTATTTTATTTAGTTTTTTTTTCTTTAGAGTTGAGTTCTCAGTGAAGGCAAGATACCTTGTTTTCAAGCTGTTTGCTTGGAAACAGGCTTTAAGACCTTATTTTTGACAACCTGAGTTGAAGATAACCAACAGGCTCAGCTGTTTTGCAGATGAAGGGAGGAAAGAAGTATAGCCAGCACAGTAACAGAAAAGGCTGAAATCACTAAATTCTAAATTAGTTTCCTAACAGAAATGTGCTTTGTTCTGCTGGGCACCTTGTTCGCTTGATTAATTGTACGGGATGTTAGATCTATTGCAGTGGACATTGCACGTTCATTATAAATCTGTAAGGGTGGTAATGGTAGGGCAGGTAAAGAATATTAAAGTACTGGAGGCAACGTTCTGTGGGCACACACAGCTTTTAAGGAGTATAGCTGATACCTTGTACAGCTGATAATGCACAGAGCCAAATCCCTGTCTTTGCTTTGCCTGGATACATGCCCTCCCCTCCCACGTGGCTCTGAAATCTTTCCAAGGTTCCTGCAATCAGGAGGGTTGTATTCTTTTGTACGCCCCAGAAAAGATACTAAATAATGTAGCTGGGCTCTTGACAGCTGAAACATCAGCTTCAGCTACAGAATTTGTTACTGTCCTGGAGGTGAACTTTCCTTCTAAATTGCAGGGAGTGTGCATTACCACATCAGAAGTGCCTAATAATGAGGAAAGTAGAAAGGAGCAGAACAAACCGAAGGTCACACTCTTCACAATTAAGTTGAAAAGGAACATAGCTTTCAGATTTGAAACAACTCTCACTTTCTGAACGCTTTGCTTCATTTTCTGAAGTGAGGCATGAAATCAGGCATAAATTTCTTTTCCTGTAATGAGAAAGAGTGCCTGTCCTCTAAGAACTGTAATATGTTCTGAATGAATTTAGTTACCAGGAGCTTCACAGGAAAAGTCAAATTGTAATTCACTCATGCATAACTGACAGCAAAAAAAATGAGTCTTCTGTTTACTCACTGCGGAATGAAACTGGTTTATTTCTTCAAGTCTCCAAACTTTTTGACACTTGTAATTAAAAATATACTTTTTGCAGCTAAAAGCTGTGTTCTAGGAGAGGTTGAGGACTTTTTTTCCTCAGCAGGAGAGGGGAAGAACTAGACACATACTCTAAATATAACAAAATCAATATACTTTTTATCATAATTCACATTTTAAGTTAAAAGCTATGGAATGTTGTACTCGATAGCTTTTTGTGTTATATGCAAATATCATTTTAGATGTATTTAAAATATATGTTGGGATTTTCCTTTGAAGTGCTTATAAACAAAAGTGATTACTTTCATCAGTACAAAAATTAATGAAAAGAACAATGCAGAGATCACCTCTCATGCTGCTTCTCAGTAGGGGATTTAATCCTGGAGGCTTGTGCTGGGCCATCTTACAAGCAGACACCAGTAGCTTATTTATATTTACATTCTCCAAGGTGGCTGTCCCAAACCCTCAGATTTTTCTACCCAGTTTGAATGGTGGAGGAAAGCTTCAAACAGACGTTGTGAGGTGAACACTTGCCAGTAGCTCTGTGTAGCCTGAGTAGAGGATGTCACAAGTGCAGAAATGAGCAGTATATTGTGATTAGTGAACTGTGCCCCCCTGTTCTGCCCTCTGCCACTCCTGCCCCACTGTCTGTGGGAGAGAACCATCTGCGTGCAGCTGGAGGGAACCTGTAGGAGCTATCAGTGTTTGTCACCTGACATTCCTAGCATTATGTTCTGTTTACAGCTATACACACAGGCTCGGTCACCCTTCTTCCCCTCTTGAGCTGGTCTTGGGCTTCTGCCCTTACTGTGAGCATGCTGAAAGATTTACTGTGTTTGTCAGAGGCCAGATCTCTGTGGTTTTAGGTTGAGAGGCTTGGTGAGTAAGCCAGGATCTTTTAAGAAGAATGGGTAATGACTTTTTAATAAAGTTCTTGATTTGTATGTTGATAGCTGTGCTATTAAAAATTACTTTGTTTTAATGGAAAATGAGGCCTTCTCCTAATTGAGAAGTTCTCCTAATTAGCGAGTCCTCAGTTTGCAGGTCCCATAGATTCTCTCTATAAATACATCACACGTAGCTGTGTCTGACTGATTCTTCACAGCTATGTTATTTACTTTGCCTTCCAGGTGTCCGAAAATAT
The DNA here is from genome assembly GCA_013397115.1 of Edolisoma coerulescens. Taxonomy (NCBI): domain Eukaryota; kingdom Metazoa; phylum Chordata; class Aves; order Passeriformes; family Campephagidae; genus Edolisoma; species Edolisoma coerulescens. Next base: position 2,959,406 of record VWZW01005671.1, read on the forward strand.
GGTAAAGATTTTCAAGCTATTGCAGATGTAATTGGCAACAAGACTGTTGGCCAAGTGAAGAACTTCTTTGTAAACTACAGGCGTCGGTTTAACTTAGAGGAGGTATTGCAGGAATGGGAAGCGGAACAAGGAACCCTGGCTTCTAATGGTGATGCTTCTGCTTTAGGGGAGGACACAAAAAGTACTTCTAATGTGCCATCAGGAAAGAGCACTGATGAAGAAGATGAGGTGTGTTTTGTGTACCAGAAATAAGTAAGCATGGGTTGAGGAACAGCATTTTATTTAGTGATAAAATGTAAGGTTAACTGGTGTGGAGTGGCAAACCACATTCTAAAGAATGATGATGAGCTTGCATAGAACTTCAGCCAATGTCGTTAACCAGCTGGGAGCAGGACTGCACCTTTGATAGTGACGATCACGTTACTGTTTTAGTGTTAAAATACACTTCTTGTTCTAGAAGAAGACTTGCTTCGTAAATAGTTCTAGTTCTGCTGTCTATAATGTTTTGGTTGGTGATTTCTTTTCAGTAACTTCTCAGTTCTTTGGTTTTATTTTTTTAAACGCTGTTTCCTGTATAGTGGCCAGTGGCAGCCCAACTGTGTCACGTCCTGGCCGGGGATGGCTGTTCACGCAGTCTTGTCTTTGTCCTTTGTGCAGGCACAAAGCACTCCGGCCACTCAGTGTTTAGGCCCTTCACCTCCAGCACAGGCATCTGCTCCAGCACCTGCCGCTCCCATGGCAACTTTAAATCAGCCGCCCCCGTTACTTCGTCCAGCACTTCCCGCTGCTCCTGCTCTGCACCGCCAGCCGCCGCCGCTCCAGCAGCAGGCGCGCTTCATCCAGCCGCGGCCGACCCTCAACCAGCCTCCCCCCCCGCTCATCCGCCCAGCTAATTCCATGCCTCCTCGCCTCAACCCCCGGCCCGTGCTGACCACGGGCAGTGGCCAGCAGCCGCCCTCGCTCATCGGAATTCAGACAGAATCTCAGTCCACTCTGCACTGAAGAAATAAAAGCAGAATTATGCTAACTCCCACATTTGAAAAATTGTATCAACGTACTTTTTTTTTCCAAATAATGAAGGGGAGAAAAGAGCAAGCCTTCACAGGTATCAGACCAGTTTCCAGAGGAGCAAGCTGAGAACTAGAAACGGAACGACGTCAATGACCACCTGTATAAAAATATTTTTATGCCGAAGACTTGTACAGCAGAACAATGCCTACACTGCAGCCCTCCTCTGTATGAATAACTGTTGAAGGAAGCTAACTTCTTAAATGAATAAATGTTCAACACACCAAGATTTTGTTTAACTGATTTTTACTCTATTTATTTTATTACAGTTCTTTATAGTCAAGCATCTAACTACAGGAAAGTAGTCTGGCAAATCTAGAAATAGATAATATTGTAGGAGACTTAAATGTAGTGTTGGGTTTTTTTGTGTGTGTGAATTTTTTAATTTTTCTTTTTTTACCTTTTAGTGAAAGAAAATAACGGCTTTAGGTTCAGAATGTTTGGCCCTGTTTAGATAACAGTAGAAGCATTTCACACACTGGTAAAATGTAGGTCTTCTCTTCATGTTTTTCCCAGAACGTTTTATCTTGTTTTAAAAGGTACTGGCTTATTAAATACTTCTCTTTCAGAGTATTCTGAAGACTCATTGAGCTATTGTACCAAATTTATTAAATCCCATGCACTGTTCTACTCATAGAATTTAACTGGAAGCAGGAGTCCAGTTTCCTGCTGCAGTCTTGTCTTGTGGGCTGGGCAGGATAGAGAGGCAGCAGCTTCCACCACCCAGGGGGTTGACAGGAGAGGAGCCATCTAGCAAGAAGTATTAATTTTATTTGTTCCACTAATTCTTCTAATGTAAGTACAGTAAAGTTCCATTCCTCTGAGAATAGAGGAATCACTGATGCCTTGCTTGAGCATTAATGAGGGAAGTAGAGAGGCTGGTGGTGCTGGTAGAATATCATGAGAGTAGTTACCTGCTGCCAACCCAGTCTTACTTCTAAGTGATTATCTCTTGACTCCTGCTATATTTCTGGCAAAGTTGATTACATGAGTTGAGAATATTGGGGGAAGGAAGAGGGTGTTTGTTGATTGTATTGACTCAGTAAAACCTGCATTTAGATATTAATACTGCTTCCAAATTTTAGGAGTTTGAAAGAAATTCATTTCACTGCCTTCTCATCTGAAACCTTGATTGATGCCCAGCAGTGTTTTGGGGTGTGTTTTTTTTAATTAATTTTTTTTTTCCTTTTTGTAAAAGCAGATGCCTCTACCCTCCAAGTAAACCAGGCTCCAAATATGAGTAGCACTGTTTGGAACTATGTCATCTGAATTAAGCTATTGAAAAATAATGCATTCTTGATTATGTAATAATATTAATGTTGACTGTCATACTATTTAGAAAGTTACTTTTGCTTATAGCTGAAATGGTGTCTAAAAGTCTTTTTAAATCCATTTTGTTAATAACTAGATTTGCCCTTGACTAAAATGAGACTTTTTATCCAAATGGGGATGTGTTCTCCCTAGGTTTTTTTCACAGATAAATTGAGTGGTCTAGTGATCAGTTTAGCAGCTAGGTAAGATCCTTTTTTTATGTGCAAAGGGAAGTTCTTGTACCATCAGATTTTATTTTATTTGAAAATCTAGTATTAAAGTTTGATAGTTGTAGCCTGAATTGTAGTTAGTGTAGACTTTTATGTTTTAGTTCTTCATTTTAAAATACTCTCAGATCAAACTCAAGAGATTTTTCTTTCTGAACAGCTTTCACTGGTGTGCTGAGGTGTTGTACAAAAGGTCCTTCTTACAAATTTTCTTTTGCATCAGAGTAGGTGCTTAGCCACTGTGTGAGCATCAGATGACCCCCTGTCTAAGAAAAGCAGAATTTTAAAACAAGCACCAAGGAATTCGTGGTCATGGAAACTTGTGTTCTGGGCGTCATGAGTCTTTAAGTGTGCCCTCCCCAGCTACACACAAACCTGGCTGCTCTCTGGTCTTAAAAACCAATACAAAACCAAGCTGGTACAGTTTTACAGTTCAATTGTTAACAGTGATAAGATACATCTTCAGGATTCTTTTTCTTTTCTATTTTTTTTTTTTATTTTTAAGCATTGAGTCTCCCAGGTGTGTGTATTGTACCTCTGCTAATTTTTGTCTTGTCTCTTGTCGATAGACTTCAGTATGCAGAATGTTGGGTGTTACAGTACAGTTGGCCACCACCAACTGCTATGAAACTGTTCAGTACATTGTAATTCCGTTTAATCTTGTTTAAATATTCTATAACTGGGCAAAGGTGCTGTATTTGAATGGGGGAGGGAGGGTCAGAGGTAGGTAGGGTAGTATTTCTTAATTTACATACACTGTAGCACACAGTAGGGAACTCCTAGCATTTGTAGTACTAAATAAGTATGTACATAGCAAAATGTCTTTATTGTGTGCTTTGCAGAATATGTGCATACAGTTTGCACGTCCTGTTTTGGGGGGTAGGGTTTGTTTTAAGCAGTGTTTGCCTGGAGAGTGATATGCTTGCTGCTTAATCAAAGGATTAAAGTTTCAAAGAAATCTGTGTCTTCTATTTTTATGTACCTTGTAATGGTCTAATATGTTAGGGCCCTTATACTGTGATTCTCTTCGAAATTCATTTCTATTTTTTTAAGAATTAGAAATAAAATTATACAATGGTGTTGATTTCAGTGGGAAATTTCTTTTGCCATATCTAGTCTCCTGTTTTGTAATGTAGTAATGAACTCTGACTTCAAGGTTGGCTTAATTTTGTCACTTTAAAAAATTGTACAATGTTTGCACACTAACGTTTGGCAGAGAACATGTATCCTACATTGTTCAAAGCTAATGTAACTCTACAGCTTTTTGTACAGTTTATTTTAGTTAATAAAGCAAAACGGTACTAAAAAAATCACATTTTACAAATGCAAGGCATAATCGGAACAACGTGTATTCAAGAAACAGCACTTGCAAAATATGGATGTACAAGAACTATCAGATTTAATTGTTGCACTTTAAATCAGAATGGGTACGAAGTTGAGCAGGTATTTCTGCATTTAATAAAACAATCACTAAACATTGCACATCATAGTAAAGCAGTTTAATTTGTTGCTCCCGAGCAAAAGGAATTAGGTACTTTTGTCCCTAGAGTGTCCCCCATCCTTAGAGTGTTGGGATTTTTCTTTACTCTGGAAACCTCACAATGCATCAGAACAGAACACAAGCCTGTAGCTTACAGATGTGGGAGTTTGTGTATGGATAGAGATAAACTGCAGAGTTTAGGGAATAGTTTGGGATGAAGGTTACTGGGACAGTATTGTGCCTCTTTATAGTAAAAGAAAGGAATAGTCTGAATTTACAGCTGAGGCCAGGCAGAAATGCGGTTGTCAGGCAAAAGCAAAGCCAAACATCATGAAATAGTGTGCTTGGAGATGTGTTTCAAAATGCAAGGGAAGTCGTAGAGAAGTCAGCAATGGTGCACTGTAAACTGCACTGAATGCAGCTCAGTGGTCCTGCTAAATGTGGTGAACTTCCAGCTTTTCCTGAGGCTGAGGTAGCCAAACCTCGAGTCTGCCTTTCTCAGAATGAGTTAAAACCAGGCATTGATGTGATAGACACCTGCTTTAGGATCCCGGGCAGTTTTATATGAGATATAAAAGGCAGACAAAAACGCTCACACTACAGTCCATTGCCAATGAATTAGGCATCAAAAATGTACAGTCAGGTAGGGAGGAGAAGAAGAATAAACAGGCAACAGTATCTGGACTATTTCATTAGCAGGTGGCCCCTTTTATAGAACAGACATCCTCCAAATTAATACCAGAGTACAACTTTGGAAAATAATTACTTAATATTTACCACTAGTGAAGGCTGCTACTTTTTAGTTCTGTCAATTCTTAAATCCTAAAGCTCTTTTTCAGTACAGTTTTGTACACTGAAAGAATTCTAGAAGCACAATAAATCCTCATGGCTGTTACTGACTTGGCAGTTCTCCCTTGGACTGGCTCAAAAGGAAGCACTGAGATTCAGGGATTGGGATCTCTACTGCAGTTTCAAGGATGCAACTTTGTCTTAATGCAGACCAGGCCCCCTTTTATCCTCACTGAGCTTTAAGAGTTGGGATTTTTAAAGTAATGCCTGCATCCTGATATCTGATGATTTTATTCATGGATCTTCGTCCCCACTGTTCTGGGGAATGACCATGTTCTGCACTGGGAGGGTAGTGCAGCCAGTGCGCATCTTGGGAACCTGATCCCATCTCTAAACTAGTCATTTAAATTGATAAATATTTAATTACAGGAACATAATGCCTGTTGTTGTGACGGATCTTCCTGTGAACTTCCTCGCAAGTAGTACCCAGACTAATCAGGATATTCCTAAAAGCTAATAAAAAAATAAAAACAACTTTATTTTTGCAAGAAGGAGTGTTTTTAAAAGTGTCTGTTGTAATGTCTTTGCTGGATTCCCAGAGTCAATGCACTATGGACTGACTCCCTCGGGAGTGACAATTCTGAGTCATTTTAGCAAAAGAAGAATCTTTCTGAAACCATTTTATTAGTATTGGTTTTAAAGCTCCTTTGAAGACAATCCAGATAACGCGACCCAATTGTTTCTTTTTTTGTTAGCCTTAGTGCTTTTCTGTACTTGTGCTAGCATGGAATGTTCCTTAGAGACCGGGTTTCCTAGAAGTGGTTTAATGTGAAAGACAGAACAAAGTGCAGCAGCAGGTGATGTGGAACAGGCAGCAAAGCCCTCGCATCAGTACTGTTGGCTGGAGGAGGGCGGTGTTGCCTGCCTTTGTAAGGAACCCTTCGGCACGGCTCGGGTCATTAGCCAGTAGTACTGGCATGTAATAGTAATATAATAATAGCAAATAATAACTGGCACGTGGCATGTCCGTGTCCTTTGCCTATTTAGCATGGGCTTTGTTTCGCTCTTTCAGTCCCGCAGGTGTAAATAATGAAAGAGCAACTCCCTGCCCTCCCTGCATGCAGGCGGAGTGCTGTGTCCGAGCCCCGCCGCTGCTCCTCGTTACCCCCTCCTGGAAAACTCCCCGGCCTGCGGGGGACGGCTCTCCCGACCTTACCGAACCGCACCGGGCGTTCGGGAGGCTGCAGGGCGCTGCGGTGAGCCCGGAGCCGGCGGCGGTGAGGATGGGCTGCCGGGGAGCCTCCCCCAGCCGCTGGTCCCGCAGCTGCCGTCCCTGAGGGGGCGGGGGGACGCCGCTGCTCCCTCCCGCAGCCCGGGAGCGCCGCAGGCGCCCGGAGCGGGGCGGTGCCGCCTCCGGGGTCTCCCCGCCCGGGGGTTGCCATGAAACCGAAAGCGGCTCCCGCCCGCGGGGGTGGCGGCGGCGG
>VWZW01005671.1:2965982-2988775 GCA_013397115.1 Edolisoma coerulescens
CGGGAGCGGGGCCGGGCCCGCGGGCGGCAGCGGTGGGTGCTGGCCGGGCTGGCGGGGGGTGACACCTCCCTGAAGTCCCTCTCGCAGCCCCGCGGTGCGGAGGGAAGTCTGCGCGGGGCTGTTCTTTTCCGCTTAGAGAGGAGGCCCGGGTCGCAAAGCCGAAGTTGGCGCCCCGGGAGTTGTGCGAGGTGCGGCGGAGCCCTCGCCCCCGGCGCCGGGGTTCCCCCCCTGGAGCCGGGCTCAGCGCAGCCCTGCCCGGGATGTGCCACGGCCGCCGCCCCCCGGGGATGCCGGAGGGAAAGGTAGGCCCGGTGCCCGCCCCAGAGGGTGGCAGGGCCGAAATTTTGGGGGTTGGGAAGGAAACAAAGCGGGGAGTGTTCGGATGAATGAAGAACGTCTTTACAGCTCTGATCTTTTCAGACTGCAGGGAACTGTAACAAGCATCCCCGCTGGTGTCAGCTGAGTGCTGCTGGGGGGAGGGAATTTCCCCTCTGTGAGTGTGCAGGGAGTCTTCTGATTTGCCTTGATTAACTGCGCTCTGGGAGCATCTTGAGGCAGCAGGCTTTAACCAAACATTTTCAACACTCTTCATATTTAGAAGGAAAAATGAAGAGCTCCTATTGTTGGCACTTCTTCAATTGCTTTGCCTATTGTTAGCTTGGCTGCGCCTTCCCGGTGCCAGCCAAGAACAACTTTCCTCATAACTTCCGTTTTATAAATACGGGATGGCTGAAAGGAGTGCAGTGATGCACTAAAAATAGCTGGGTGTATTCAGGTCAGGCACATCTCCAGGCTGGCAGCAGAAACACAGTTGTATTTTTAAACCTCCCCTGCTGATTGCACACAGAGCATGCGGGTTTAGTGATGAAGGTAAAATTGGGGTGCTCTGGGATGCCCTTGTGCATGAGCATTGGCCTGGGTGGTTTTTCACTTCATCTTCTTTTGTCCAAGCACTGCGTTGTATTGTTGCTTTTGAGCTAAGCGTGAGGTGTGGTGGTGATGTGCTGCACTCAGCCTAAAACCACCCAGGACAACTTCCTTTGCTGTTAGCCTTGATTATCTTATTTTATTTCTGTTGTGCAGAGAAGTGTTTGCTGTGGTTGAGGACCCCTCTGTGCGAGCAGAAGGCAAAACCGCAGCCCTTGGCTGAAGGGAGTTTCTAGTTCAAGTCAGGAGGGAGGGACGTGCCTGCGTGCGGGAGCAATAGGAGGCATTGCGACTCTCTGGAGCACCGTGACAGTCAGAAGCCAGTTGTTCCCACCTGCTGGGCAAAGGAGATCTTGGAGAAGAGATTTGAAGTAGAACAGCCTGCTAATATCTCTCAAAAAAGAAAATCTGCCCTCCCAGCACACACTTGCTCAAATACATAACAAGGAGGCAGTGGAGCCCGTTATCATTGCTTGGACGGACAGGAAACCTTTATATCGTTGGAGGCAATGCAGGGGCAAGTGGAGGGAGACTAGAACAGGCTTTGAAAGTGAAGAGGTTTTGGTGCAATGGGAAAGTGGAGGGATGCTGAGAGGTGATGTGGTTGTAGCTGTGGCTTAGAAAAATGATCCCTGTGGCAGCACGCAGGGTGGATAAATGAGTAAAATATTACGTTTCGAGAGAAATAAGTGTTTGGAAATGAGTGTTTTCCCCATTCCTGGAAGTGTTTTCTCCATTCCTGGAACTGTTCAAGGCCAGGCTGGATGGGGCTTCGAACAGCCTGGTTTAGTGGAAGGTATCCCTGCCCATGGCCAGGTGGTTGGAACGAGATATCTTTAAGGTCCCTTCCAACCCAAACGCTTGACTTTGTGAAAACCAGAGGGTGATGGTGATGGATGACAGTTTTATTTGTGTTAGTAGACAAGAAATACTGTGTCATACAGAGACATAGGGCACATCTGTGAGTACCTGGCAGGAAACTTCAGGGTTAGAAACTGAAGAGGTGTAAGCTGCTGAAAGGCAAGATTCAGAGTAACTTCATGAAGGAAGAAAGAAAAGCTTGTGGCGCTCACAGGGTATTTATGGAGTTTAGAGAGGGTAAGGAATCACAGCCAGGAGGGGACAAGATTTTAAAGCTAGAAAGCTGCTGTTGTAGACTTGGACCAAAGGAATTTCAGGTAAGTGCAGAGGGCAGAAACCAGACAGTTCTTTATTTCACCACGCAGGCTCCCTGAGGCAGGAGGAGTTCTTACACAGCTGTCAAAGCTATGGGACAGCTCAGGAGCTCTTCATTCTTTGCCTTGTATTGCTTGGGTCACTTTGCAAAATCCCTTCACCTGTGGGCAGGTGCACACTTGTAGGGTGCTTCATCTCCTGGACTTTTTGTGCCCACCTTTAAGTTATCCTATAGCCCTCTGTCTTCTTCAGTTCTTTGTCTGGCCCTTTGATTTTGCATAAATAGACATCATTTATCATCAGGAATCATCTGGCTATGGAGAGGTCTTCCTTCTCTGGCTTTTCAGGCAGTCTGTGCGAGTTGTAACTTTTCCTGGTCTCCTGATCCTGTGGAGGCAGTTAGTGGTGGCTGCAGGGATCCAGGTAGTTTCTGTTGTCTCGCAGACATTCCATTCTTGGGAGCATTCCCTGCCCAGAGCAGCGTGGCAGCCTGAGGGTGCTGCTGCAGGACCCCAGCCAGCTGCCTGGGACACCTTACAGCCAGTGTGCCCTTGGGGTGAGGATTTCAGAACCTCTGCTTTTGCTTTCTGGGGCTTTTCTGTCCAAGTTTCTTGGCACCAACTGTGAAGGGTTAATGATCACACTGTTAGTCGTCACTTCCTTATCAGTACCAGTGTGCAGTTGTTCCAGTCTCTTCCCTCAGCCCAGGAAAGAAGCTAACCTCTTTACCGTGGTGTGTGGCTGGGCTCGGAAAAGTGAGGAAACTTGAGTCATGGTGTATTGTTAATAAAAATGTTGCAAAAATTTCCAGTTTCCCCTGCTCAATACTGCAACAAATACACAAGTGTGTGAGAAACTGTCTGCACCTAAACCACAGTGGTTTTGATATGGGATTGCCCAGAGTGCTCAGTAGTTAAGTGTGTTTGTCTCTGGGAGTGGGACTGATAAAGCAAGTTTTTGTGTGTACTGACGTTTGCATAGAGGGATAAGGGTATATGGGTAAGTATGTTGCTGTGAACTTACTCTGCAGAAGATTATATCAAAATATAAAAGTTACTTATTAGTATTCTGCAAAGCCATCTAGTGACTAACCAATTCTCAAGGTTAGGAACCATCTGCAAAGCAGTTTTTTCCCAAAGTAGGCGCTGTGACACATGAAATGGTCAGACCTGTGCTAAGTCATATGGTTCCCAGTCTTGTCTGCTATATCCATGTGCTTGAAACTGGAATGTGGCCCTATGAAAGAAACAAAAAAATGCTGTGTCTGTCTGGCTGTGGCAGCATGCTCAGGCAGAGCAGCACAGCTTTCCACTGCCCACTGCTTTTGGAGAAGGAGCCATGGGAAAGCACTGCTTGTGGTTCTTACCTCTGTAGATCTCCAGGCTGTCCTCACGGGAGGGAATTTTAAGAACACATCCTTTCTCCTGTTGATTTTTTTTTTTTTTAAGAAAAGAAAATGGTGACAATCTTTGCTGTCACCGCTTTTCCAACAGCAAGTTGATGGGGTCCCTGATAGCATCTGGTTTTTACATTAGCAGTTATATTTTCAGTGACAGCTGTGGCTGGAAAAATGTGTGTCTGTGTCATTGGACACGAGTGTGTTAGAACAAAATTTGAGCTCCTCCTAGTAATTCAGATGAATAACCATTGAGTTGATTCATAGATTTCTGTAGAGATGCAGGTGAAGTTCTTTATTGAGACTGAGTCAAAGGGTCTGGGCGTGGAAAATTAAAACCAAGAATCTCTTGTGCCTTGAGTAGATATTCATGGCCAAACCAACTGAAGGGTCAGATCAGCTGAAGTCATGGGTAGTGTGTCTGCATGGGGCAGAGAAAGAGACATGAATTTGAAAGCCCCAAAGACCTGGTTCTGCAAAATTTGTCATGGCCAATTATTTTTTAGGAAAAGCGAGGACTCACTTTGGCTTCAGTACACTAAAAGATAAAAAATTAAAGCCTGTTAGTTGTCTTGCTCTCTGTCCCTTACTGTTACTCTTTGTTCAGTAACTTTCTTTATTTTGTTTTTCTGTCTCTTCCTTCATTCTGTTTCCTAAATGCTGTTGCTGTCTGTCTTTTCACTCAAGTTCATCCCCTTGAGTTTGCTTGAAACTTGGTCAGGGTTTCAGCACTGCGCTTGGTGCTGGAGGAGGTCAAGGGCTGATCACAAACAACACCACTGGCCTGCTGCTCTCTACTCATCTGCAGAGTCAAACCGTTTAAAATTAAGATCCTGCTCCCACTCAACTTCTCCATTTGGGGTTTTCCCCAAAGCTTCCCAGAAGCAGATGGCGCTTCCTGGAGCTGTGCTTGCAGAGCACTACGCTTTCTGCAGCGCTGCCTGCTCCCGACAAATCCAGCTGGATGTGTCCTTCCTTCAGAGCTGCCAGGCTCAAGGAAAGCCTGTGTAGAAGCTGTGGTGCTGTTCTGGTGTCAGCCTGGTCAGAGGTGGTGTAGAGTCCACAGCCTGGCGAGGAAGCAACCTGGGGACAGGTGCTGATGGCAGGGATGAAAGGATGCCTTCTGGGTTAAAAAGTTTCCTTTTCCTTCCTCATACCCTGTAGAAGTGAGCTTAGGCTGTGCTGAGAAATGCAACTCAAATCAATTTAATTGATCCCATAAAGAAGCAGCATGCCTGCAAATTGCTGCTTTTCCTTTTGCCACTGACTTCATGATGCAATTATTTGTCTGTTCCAGAGCTTTGTGGAAGGTTCAGGAAAACATGCAGTAGGTTGAGATACCTCCTGGGAGGGGAGATGGAAATAGGTTAGAAATGCTCTGGGAGCAAGTTCAGTTAAAGGGAAAAGATGAAAGAGGATATATGTTGCATTAAGTACAAAAGAGAATAGAAACTTCCTTTGGAAAATTAGTATTTTAAATAACAGGAGACTTTAAAATTATTGCTTTTAGAGAAAATATGATACATTACTTTAGGGAAGAAAGAAAAAAAATGAAAACAAGAGACCAGAAAGCAAAGGAAGAGGGCAGAGGAGGATAAAGAAAGAGTCGGGGTAGAGATGGAGCCTAAGGCAGTGCCACGAGGGCAGCACACTTTGGACTGGGGAGGGAGGCTGAAGCAGAAAGAGGGAGATAGAGGCTGCCAAGAATCCTGTGGGCACAATTAAGTTCAGGCTCCAAAACCATTAGGGTTTATGGCCACTTAAGTTATTACAAAACCAAATAAAATGTTTATTTTCTTAAAATGGATTTTATTTCAGTTTGAGAGTCCTGTTTAAATGTGATGTGCCTGTGCAGCCTGTGGCATGAGCTGATGTGACCGAGCCACTGCTGCTTCCTCCATGAGCCGTCACTTCGCTTCCTGCAATGGGTGGGTTCACCCGGCTTTGCCGAGGCTACTGTGGAGGGATTGGACCTGCGTTTTTCTTATGTCCTTGTGTGTTTCCTGCTGCCCTTGTACTTTTTCTTTGATCACATCACTCAACAGTTTTGTGGAAGCTGAAATCTACTCTGTATCTTGGATTCCAACTGTGAGAAATGTCCTTGGTAACCTTGCGTTGCTCCAGATGGTAAAATCTGCAGTCCCTACATCATTGCAGTAAGGCAAAATACTTTTCAGTGGCTTGCCTTTTATCCTAACACTTCTAAAACATTTTTATACATGATCTTTTCAAAGCTACTCTGGGGGATTTCCACTCCCTTGTTGTTTTAAAATGCTTGTACTGCTGTGTTAACCACAAAGCTCACGCTGGTGCACTCTGTCTCTCTGTCTCTCATTTTTCTCCCCATTGAGAACCAGCTACAGTTTGCAGGTATGGCTTTACCAAAATCTGTCTTGTTAATGCTGGCAGGAGCTTAACTTTGCCGGAATTATTTCTCATTTCTGAAGGGCTATTCAGGGGGTTGGCACACAGGGGTTGGGGGAAGGCTGCAGACCCAAAAACACCTCGGGAACCGAGCTCACTCCCTGAACCGGCAAAGTGGTGCCACAGTGTCATAGGGGTGAGTGGCAGAGCCTTCTTACTGAGATTTCTGTTGGTGCTTGGGAAGGTGATAGAACATTCAGGGATCGCCACAGAAGTGATGGCAACAAGGTTATTTTCCAGCTGTGAATAAGGTTATTTTAAGGCGTAACAGTATCATGTGATTAGAAATAGAGTTCTTGATAATGCAGAATTAATTAATTAATTATTTTTAGAACCTTCAGGGAAAACAGTACATGTAGCAAATAAGTAAACTGGCTGTAAAATCAAAGCTGCTTCAGCACCAGACACACTTCATTAGTTGTAAGACTGTATTTTTAAATTTTTTTAAAATGCTATCTGTGTTGTAATCTGTGTCTTGAAAACCTAATGAAGTCTGGTCTTATGGGAATTTATTGTAATGCTTGACTGTGCCTCTATGCAAAGGAAACCCTACTGTCTTACTCTGCTTAGTGAAAATTTGCCTATGGAGATGAGCAAACTGATGCTTGCTTTAGTAAGGTTTTACTGTGCCTTGAGGATGAGGTAATATTACAATTGGAACTTCAATAGGATAGTGGCATCTATAAACAAAAGAAAATGTTTATTCTGCTGTCCTCTGCAGCAACATCCCCTGGGGGGGCTCAGGCACATGTGCCATAGGAAATTGTTGCTGTTAGAAATACTCTCTCCTGGGTACCAGCTGGCCACTGCACTGCAGCTTTTAAGTGATCAGGACAACAGCAGAGTGGCTCCTGAGGTTCACCTGCTGCCAGGTGAAGTGGGAGTGAGCCCTGAGTTCAGCAGTGGGTCTGTGTTGGTGCAATAGGGGATCCTTTCCCTCCTCAGCCTCTGTGCTGGAAGGACACACATGATGCAGCCAGGGTCCTTCTTCCACATGGGGACTCTGCAAGTGTGTTTTGTTGTCAGCAAAATGTTCTAACTCTTCCTGGGCTGGAAGGGACAAGGATGATCCCCCCCAGTGATGTCAGATGTCATCATCTCCTGTTTTCACATGACTCCATATAACTTACTGATGTGTATCTCAAACTGTATAGATACTTATAGTCATTCTTTAGCAAACTCTTACCTCTTCCACTCTGTGTGTTGAATTGGAGCATATATTTCTTGGCCCCAAAAAGTGGTTTTTTAGAGAGGCTTAGAGTAGTAAATCATACAACTTTGTTATTTTAATTCAAAAGTACTGGAGGCAGCTAATCTGTTTATAAGTTTATAAGCTTAATAGTTTATAAGGCAGCTTGGAGAGGATTGTTTTAATGCAAGATCTGTTCCCCTCCATTCTGTTTCTGCCTGTCAGCTCCCAATGAAGTGACTTGATCTTAGACCTCTAAATTTGGCAAAACTTTTCCCACTGTGACTAAGACAGTTCTGGTCTACCATAAAAGGTAGATAGAGGGAGGGACAGGGCATCTTTTAAGACTTGTCCCTACCAAGTGTCCTAGGGCAAAGCAATAGAGCTGAACTAGAGCTACAGAAAGGTAGGTGCATAACCTTTTTTCTGAGCCCTGTTATATGTATGACATGGAAGCTGGTAAGTGAGGAAGAGATCAAGGTGCTTTTTGCTGGGAATACCCCAGTCCTGGAGGGTGGCTGAGCATCACCCTCCCCCTCTTGCAGTGAACCTGGCAGAAGCCAGGCTCTCAGCCCCATTTGCTGGGCAGCAGGACCAAGGATCCTCTATTCTTGTCCATGTGTGATGATCAAATCTGTGATAACAACCTGGATATTTTCCTTTCTCAGTCTGAGACGTGGTGGCACCCAGTGCTTGTGCCTAGCTCTGCTGTCCTGGAGGTTTTGGCTGTAATGGTGCACTCACAGCTCATGGGGTAAAGTGCTAACCTTTCAGGGGGGCTTGGCTTCATGTGAGAGAAAACAGGAAAAACATATTCTCTTTAAAAAAAGCAACTACATCATAGGGAATGGTTTCTCCTGTGTGCAGAAAGTATGTTTTTGTGGCTACAAGAAGTTAATCTGTCCACAGTAGTTCAATGCGGTATCTGGGTTCCACACAGCCTCTGTCATTCTGACTGCTGATGCTGTAGATAGAGAGCAGCAATGCTGGAGGGGAGCTGTTTGAACATGGCTTTAAAATGTTGATGCAATTTTATATTCTAGTAAGTCATGCCAATGCTGATTTTTCTCATTATTATTATGTTCTGCTCAGTTTCTGAAGAATAAGCAATTCCAAGTGTGGAACATTTTACTGGAAAATGTTTGGGCTCAGTTTGGTGTGGTGGTAGTTGAAACAGGATAGCTCACAATTTATAAAGTTTATTTTGTTATGAAAATTCTCCCACTTGGATTATTTCCAGTGAGGTTAAAACATCTGCATAGAAAGAGTTGTTCCAGAAGCATTTTGCTTGTGCAGCTAGTGGTGCAGGCAGGGCTGGGATGCTGAAGGGGTGGGAAGGTGCAGCTGGGAGTTCTTTGTACTGCACTGCCTTTGAGCTCCCACCCATTGATAGCTGTTTATAGGACTTGGGCTTAGCCTCTAGTGATTCATACCACTTTTTTTATGTGTGGGCAGAATTAATTCTATTTATTTCAGTATAGGGAAATCCTTTTTTTTTTTTTTTTTAATGTGTAGATTTTCAGTCTCCATAGATTGGGCGTTTCTGTCTGTGTGCTGTTGCAGTGGAGTTGCAGTGAAAATCCCTTTACAGCATGCACTGTGTCTGCCACAAGAGCATCACTATGCAGCACGAGCCTGCTGCTCTCTGCTATTTTAAACCAGCATTACAGTTGGCACGTGTGCTGAAAAATTGCAGCCTACACAAAGGCAGGACACCTTCCCCTTGCTGGAAGCTGTGAGAAGGAAGAAGTGAAAGCTACCTCAGCCCCTACCTACGCTGGCCAGGCATCAGCGTAAGCAGGAAATTGATTCAGACAACCCTGGAGTGCTCTCACTGTCACAAAAAAAGCACTTTTTCCCCTGACAGTTTCCCTTTGGTTTCAGTTCAGAGAGGCCATGCGTGGAGCAAAGCCAGAAGTGGGAGCAAAGCTGCTGCAACCCGCCCTGAGTCACTGGTGAGTGCTGGGATGGGAATTACACGCTGCCTGGGATGGTTTGGATTGCATCCCACCGAGCGCTGGCTGGCAGTAGGGCTGGCACAGGGCTGCTGTTTCTCAGCTCCTCTGAGTCTCCCCAGCTGATTCACACGGGCACCTCTCCAGCTTGGGCAAAGCATTGCCATCCACAGGCTCCCTCCCAGGGCAGCCCATTTCTTCCAGCAGAACAGCTGCAAACCCTGCAGCAAAGCTCCTGCAAGGCTGGCAAGCAGCAGTGATCTCCCTGATCTTCTGGGCAGCCAGAGGTTTCCGTTCTGCCCTCTGAGCAGGCAGCCTCCCCTTTCACCTGGCGCGCTCTTTCCTGTGCCCTGAAGTGTCCTCAGCTGTGCAATACCATCCTGGGCGATGCTGAGGTGGAGGAGGTGCTTTCATGGAGGTGCCAAGAGTCTCCATTTTTAGGAGTGGGATCTGGGTGGGGTGCATTATGAAGGTGTTTAAGGAGATACAGGCTCTCGTTTCAGCAAGAGAGTTGGAAGGTGGTGTACGTTCCACTGCAGAGTGCTCCTTGCAGAAAGAAATGGGAGTGATTTTGGTTGGTTTAATGAGCAGTGAGAGCTCTGGAGGAGTTTCTGGATGGGATTTTGGGTTGCTGACCGTGTTTCTTTTTAATGTGTCCCATAACTTTTTTGCCTAAAACTTCTCACCCCAGCTGGAGTTTCTGGAGTTAAGGAAGATCCCTAAAGGCAAAATGGGTAAAACATAGAATTTTTTGTTGGTGGTGGTTTTATTTTAGTGTGTTTTTACACATTAGCTTGCTATACCATACCATCAGATGATGTAAGTGCAGGAGCATAACAGAACTGGGGAAACTGGATGCCAAGTTAATGGGAGAGAGAGCAGTAATAAGAGAGAGGAAGGAAGCTTGTTTCAGGGTTGTCACCGACCGACGGCAGAGTGAGTTCTTAGGCTGTTCATCCTGTAGGTGGTCCATGCTCTGGAAATTAATGCTGACAGCTCTCCATCTGCCTTAGAAGCAGCAGGCACACTCTGCTGCTGGCATCTGCTACCGAGGCAGCCCAGACATGAGACTGGAAATCCCTCAGGCTGCATTTTGGCATCTCTGGTTGACGTGAGGAAAATGGAATTGCTCCTTATTAGGTGTCAGGGAACCGGGAACCCCATTTTCAGAGGAGGAAAGATCAGCTGTTTAAAAATGAAAGGAGCAAATGGACAACTATGTCTGGTTTGAAGCAGAAGGCTGTTCATTTGGAGGGACCAAACAGTGTAATTTGCAAACTCCTGTTGGAATAATAAGTCTTTATGGCTGGAATATGATTACAGCTCATATTCCTGAGGGCTACCAATGTTAGATGATCAGGTGTGCTGGAGTATGTCAGACACTCAGCCTGGTGAAAGGCAGGGAGACTCTCACAATCTGGGGAGGTGAATACAACCACTAATGAGGGTGCTGAGTTACAGGAGCACTTAAATGTTGGCTGTGGAATACATTTTAATTGGTTAAGTGCTTTGGCGTGCTTTTGAATCAGGCACATTATCTGTCCGCAGGATTTCCTCGCCCAGTACGGATTGTTAAAGTAGAAAGGAAAATGGATGTTGCTCTCTGAAGCCCGAGGTGCTCTGTGGCAGCTCACTAATTGCTGCTTTCGTGGGCCAGGAGGCCACTGCAGCAGGGAGGGAGGGCAGTGTCAGTGCTGGGCACACTGTTTCATGCCAGACACAAGGTTGTTAATGGTGATGTGCTGGCCCTGCTTCCCTCCAAAAGCAGCAAATGCCCTCGGTGACCTTACAGGAGATGAGTGAGAGCTCTCAGAGAGGTGCTGATGCCAGTAAGAGTGACTCCAGTGACTGACAGGGTGGGTGGTGCACACAGAGGACAAACAGCATCCCATGGCACAACTGTAAAACGGAGCACTTCCCTGATGAAATGATCTGGGAGCTCAGGTGTGTCGTTCTTTTGTACAGTCCTATAAGGAAAATGTCTTCTGAGTGCAAAGCTGCAAGAAATGCCAACCAGAGTGGCTCTAGGTCTTGAGCTACTAGCAAAATAAACAACTGCAAGGTTGAGGGACGGGTGGCAAATCTCAAGGTTTGTGATTTAAGGCTTGGAACAAATGTTGATGGTTTTTCCTAGTGGAAAGTTAACGTTGCATTCCTGTGCTGAGTTATGGTAGGTTGAAAGAAAAACTTACGTCACACTTCTGATTGCAACCTTGCTTTTCTTCCTTTTTTTTCCACCACTTCTTTTAGACAGAATTAATATAGCCAAAAACCTGCACATAATTAAGTGAAATAAGAGTATACTGCTATAAATGAATGATCAACAGGAAAAAGAAAGATGTCAAGTTAAGAGGCTTCAACTCCTGTAACACCTAAACTGAAGGTAAAATCCCCCTACTGCCTTTTTTTTTGTATGCTACTTGCTGTGAACCAGAAAGACATCTCCTGCTTGAACCAGTGCCATGAACTTGTAAATTCATGTGGGTGGGCTCTACTTTAAGTGGAGACTTTCCTGGTGAACATTAAGGCCAAGACTTGGCCTCTGCTTTCCCCAGCCATGTCTGTGACTCTTGTAGTTTTTTTGAGACTAAGAACTGCTGCAAGAAAATAAAAAAAAAATCAAAACCCAACCAAACTATAAAAATCGCCGTTCTGTGGAATAATTTTCAGATTGTGAAGCTCTTTTCCAAAGAAGTGTGCTTTGATGCTTGTTGTGTAATCTTTGTTTTGTGGTTCTGTGAGCGTTTTGTTGTTCTTCCATAGCTGGCACCACGTTTCCTTCTGAAACCTGTCTCCCCCCTGCAGATGAGAGCTCTCCTGCCAGCAGCAGCCTGCTGCAAGCGGTAGCCGAGGCCGAGCGGCTGCCGGGGAGTATTTGAAGAGCTTCTCCCTGTGTCTGCTTCGCTTCCCAGTGCAGCTCCCATGGCCTGTGACGAACCCGCTGCTCTCTCGGGCATCTTCACGCGCCAGAACTCCGCCAGCACCAGCTCTCTGGACTTCGAGCCCGACGCCGACTACAGGTTTGTGGAAAGCCTGGAGGAGCGCTACAAGTGCGCCTACTGCCACCTGGTCCTGCGCAACCCCCACCAGACGGGATGCGGCCACCGCTTCTGCCAGCAGTGCATTCTCGCGCTGAGGTGAGAGCCGACTCCGCCTGCGGCCGCAAGCTCCCCTTGTTGCCTTGATGCCTAAAGCGGCCACCTAAAAAACGGAGGCTAGACAAAAATAAGAGAATAAAAGTAGGTATTTATTTGAAGGGCCTTCAAAGGTACACCCTGGGCAGGCCAAAGGCTACACCCAAGATGGACACCGAGTCACGAGTTTTTCACACTTTCAGAAGTTTGGTTCATTTGCAAATCAGGGTTGATTCTCCAATTAAAATTTCTGCTAATGATGTAATTTCCCCAAGCTTACCCCCCTTATAAAGATGTTGGTTTACACATTTTTGGGCCTAGGACAATCTGAGTGTCTTTGGAGAGCAAACCTAGAGAGGCTTTGTTATGTCTGACCAGCATGAGAGAACAGCAGCTAACAGGCTACAAGAAACTTCAGAGTTACACACCAGGCAGTACAGGATTTGAAAATATAAAAGTTAAAACCTAAGGCATCACCCTTTCCTAAAAAAACCAGCCCACGGCATCTATAAATGAGTGAGTGCCATAATAATATTACCAGCCCAGTAAGAGACCAAAGGAGTCAGTGGAAGGACTCTGTTGAACCCAGTGACTGCATGCTCAGTGTTTTAACGGTGTCTCTAAAGACCTTACCCAGTGCTGGTGAACCACAGGGAAGTCAGCGTAAAGAAACTGTTGATGTAAGCTGATAAGACTGCTGTGTGAGATGCTGCTGTGGTCTGTCTGTCTGTCTGCCATGGTGCTCTTCAGAGGAATTAGCTGCATTGATGTCTCACAGTGTTGGTGCTCGTGGTTAGATTAGGCTGTGTTCATTTGCTTCTGCATAATTCCTCTGATTTTAGCAGAATTATAAAACTGATGTTAATATTCCCTGATACTGCAGTGAGATCACAGGGCTGCTGGCATCCCTGTGGCTTGGTACAAATGAGTTTACCCCCCAGACCTGTCTGGGAATACATTACTGTTTGGTGTACCTGAGGGCAGGATTTCGCCTGGAAAGGCTGCAGAGGAGCGCCTTTATGTGGATGGATGTCGCTAATTAGCTTTTGTGAATTTTAGATGCTTCATGTTTGCTGCTTTGTCTCTGGGTTGCCTCCCTTTTGCACTGCCTCGATGAATGTTTTCCTGCACCCTGTCACAGGATTTCTGGAAGCCTTTTAATATAGGAGCCATTAGATCTTCTTTTACTGGTGTACCAAGGAGGGCACTGCTTCTACTAGGCAGAGGCTGGGTTTAAAGCACTCAATGGGATTTTTTGAGATACGACATTTGCAAGCTGCAGATGGCCAGAGAGTGACAAAGTCCTCTTAATTAAAAAACATCTTGTGGTTTTTACCATTGAACACTCTTAGGACAAACTCTGCTTTCTGTTACATATTCACAGTTGCTGCTTTATGGTGTCTTTGAGCTGTGGGCAGAATTTGGGTGTGTAGTTGCCAGATGAAAGTGTTTTTAAAGGACTTTTTTCTTGTTTTTATGATATCTACTGCTGACTTCTGTCAGAGTCAGATTATAGCATAGCCCAATTTCATAAAATAAATTGAATTTCCTGTGCGTTAACACGACTCTTGTTTTGATCTAGAGAGTTACATGCAGTACCCACCTGTCCTGTCGACAAAGAAACAATAAAAATGCATGAGGTAAGTGGCTATAGCCTTATTTCAGCAGTCAGCATTTACATGGGAAAGGTGAGACAGCTAAGAACAAGGTGGCTTTTAGTCCTCAGAGCAGAGCAGTTTTTCTGTCTCTGAAATGATGCTAAAGGAAGCAGTGTACTCAGTGATCCTCTCCAGAAAGGAATTACGGCTGTCTAGCTAAAGCTTCGTTTTATACCTCATGTTCTAAAGTTACTTCATTTTAGTCTTCTGTATTTCCAGTAAAGTGTTGAAGAATTTCACAAAGCTTTAAATTCTCTCAAGTCACCAGATGTCTGTTTTTTCATGAAGATTTTATTGACTTGCTTTTTAAATGCCCTATCTTGCTGGGATATCTTGTTTATCTGATTGTCTTCATTTTCACTTGGCTATTATTTGCTGTCTTGACTATCTCCATTAGATCTCATTAACCCTGAAGACTTTAATTTACTTTTGGGTAACTTTTAGAGGAAAAGAGAAGTTCATCCTTTTTATTTTGCAAGCTATTGTTGGTTTTGGTTGTTTTGTTTTACAATGGATTCATTTGTCCTTATTTATATTCCAAGGCTTGAAAGGATACTGTATACTTGGTCCTGCCAGAAGTTTTCCAGGGAAATCAAATGTCTCCTTCCTCTCTCTCCTACTCCTGATAGGAAATTGTAATCAGATTGTCCATGGGATTTTTGTTTTTCATTTGCCATCTTCTACTTCTTGCAAATTTTGATGACAGCAATGCAGGAGGATCTCTAAATAAGACTGAGAGTTTGCTCTGGGGGCTTAATTTGCTTCTGCACACACAGCTGAGAACAGTGCTGCTTACCCAGAGGTGACAGAAAGGATATCTCGGCATCACCTCCATCCCAAAGGCACTGCTTGAACAAAGTGGAGCATGCACAGAGCTGGTTTGGCCTTAGGGGCATGTTAGCTCCAACTGCTTTCTTCTAGATAGAGGCAGGCTCTGGCAGTGGTTATATAGCTCCTGTGCTACTAGTCCTCCTGGCCGTGCGATGGATCAGCATCTGTGGAATAACTACATGGGGGGAAGAAAGCCCTACACTTACTAGAAATTTCATAAATGCTTTAATTTATAGTTTTAATACAGATTTTCAACATGAATTATCAACAGCCACACTCACAATTATGGATTCTACAGTTGAGCACCCAGAAGATCTGTAGCGATGTTTTGTTCTTTTATATTATTTATAACATCTCATGTGACTGCATATTAAGGCTGGTTTGCTTCCTTTACAGGTATTCAAAGACAACTGCTGTAAAAGAGAAGTTCTCAACCTGCATGTGTTCTGCAAAAACTTTCCTGACTGCAGTTCAAAAGTAATTCTGGGACGGTATCAGGTTGGTTTGCTTGATCAAATTTTGAAGCCTTTGATTTTCATGACAGCTCTGTGTATTTATGATCAGCTAAATTCCTGTGATTGTCTTCAGAGTTATTGTAGCAATGTGGTTTAAGTACAAAGATTATGACAGCTATACATGGTAAATAACAAATACTGCAGCTGTTAGCTTGTTCCAGCTTTGCTTTAGGTTTTTTTTTTTTTAAATAAGAATCATTTGCTTTATGTAGCCTTAGTAAATCACAGTGTCCATTCATATTCCGAATGCTTAGGTGATTGTTGAGTCAAGGAGATGTGCCAGGCCACACAGGCCATTTGGCATTTAATCTGCTGGTGTGTGTTGCAGGAGCATCTCCAGCAGTGTTTGTTTGAAAGCATGCAATGCACTAATGATGGGTGTCGGGATCAGATTCTTCGCAAAGACCTGAAAGAGCACTTGAGCCAGCACTGTAAATTCCGAGAAGAGATGTGCCAGTACTGTAACACATATGTGGTGTTAATTAACATAAAGGTAAGATTATGAAGCATTCCCAGGAATCTGGGAACCTGTTTCCCCTTGATACTGCTGAGTGAAAAGTTTCCAGCATTGCAATGGCACTTAACACCTGAAACAAAATTTGGCTGAGTAGCTGAAGGAGAAAGTGTAATAAATGTGCTTTAAATAATACCAATTATGGATGCTCTCTTATGAACAACAAGGTGATATGTGGTTTGCATTTGTATGTTTGGGATTACTTTTTGCATAGCTTCCTCTGTATATACTACTTTACAAAAATGAAAACCATTGCCTTGTTCTGTTCCTTTTTCTTCAGAACCATGAGAAAAATGACTGTCCTGATTATCCTGTGCCTTGTCTCCAGAACTGTTCACAAATAATTCTGAAAAAAGAGGTACTATTATTTTTTTTTCAGATACTGCAATTCAGCAATCACACGTGTTTATGAAAACTGAAAGCAATGCTGCAGACCACATTGGCCCGTGCCAATAAAATCTCATTGCTCTAAGTGTTTCCTTTGTTTGATCCTAAAAGGGATATATCTCCCATCTTCTAAGTGGATTATTCTGTCACTGCAAGCCATTGGTGTTTTGCAGCATGGAAAAATACCTGGCTTGCTTATTGATTCTGAGTACTTGTTTTCCTGTTTAAGTGATTGGTGGTGCCATGACAGTGGCCTTTATTCACCCTTTGTGCAGGCATTTAGATTTTATTAGTGCTTCAAATTACCAAGTATTTATTTAATCACAAACTTCTTTGTTAATACATGCAGATTGAAAAGCACCACGCTGTGTGTCCCGAGGCAGAAGTGGACTGCCCGTATAAGCAGTACGGCTGTCATGTAAAGGTACTGTTTTACAGATCTTTGTCTGCACCAGGACTGGACTTTGTCTCCCAAACCAATCAGAATAATTAAAATAACCTATTTATGTCCTTTCACAACCGTTTCTGCTGTTGGCTAAGATGCTGCTCTAGAGAATCAGGACTGCCCTTCCCTCACTTTCAAGGCATAAAGGAGACATTTTGAATGTTTGCATCAATAAATTTTTTACTGACTGCTTCAAAAATCTGCTTATCTTACTATTTTATTCTTTCACTTCCCCCCTCTACTTCACTAAGGTTAAAAGAGGGAAACTTGCTGAACATGAAAACAGTGCCCTGAGGGAACACATGCTGCAGATTTTAGACAAGAACTCCCGGTTGGAAGAACAGGTAAGTCATATTTAATGAGCACTCTTTAACAGTTCTTGACTGGTTAGAGGATGATGTGAGATCCTACATTTGTTGCCTGGTTTAGCTCAGCTACATTTTAGAAGACTGTTTTTATGGTCTTTTCAACCTCAGAAGACAGAACAAGCTCTTCTAGTGAAGTCAGTCAATTACAGGGAAACCTGTCTGTGCTCAGGCACACTCCAGCACTCAGGTACATTCTCCACCAGGCACAGTGGGAGGCTCCTTGCCATCACTCACCTCATTTGCTTTCAGTCTCTGCTTTACACTGGATATGAGGTTTAGAGATAAAGTATTTTAAAGTTTCATTGACTGGCCAGGTTGCTCCAAAACGCAGCCTTTAGCTGCCCAGGTCACCTGCTCTGTGTGGAGGCAGCATGGAGGACAGCAGAACCAGCTCCAAGTACCTTTCTGCTCATGATCACTTCTTTGGCTCCCAGCAGGTGACACTGGGTGTAGGCCAAGTCCTGCTAAACTGAATGCATCCGAGCTGATGGTGGACTTAGTCTTTGCTTGTTCATGCAAGAAATAAAGAGTCCCAAAGTGCTATAACCTGAAGTGTGTATCCCTCACTGACTCATCTCTTTTACTGGTTAGATCTCAGCAGAGGAAAAAAAAATGCATATACATACACACAGAAACACACATGCACATGTGCATGTAAGTATATGTTATCCCACTATGGAGCCAAATGGATCATCATGATGGGAATGAGAGGTAGGAGCCTCTTTGCACCTGTAGCCACACAGATCTATTCAAGAGTCTGGTACCTTATGTTCAGTCCTTGCCAGTGCGTATCCACAAATAGTGAATTATGGAGTGCTCTATCTAGCTCACTTAGAGGATTTGCATTGTAAACTTTTCCACTGTCTCTTATATAGTCACATATGTTATAATTTCTTCATTGTACGTTCTGGTGTTCCTTAGCATTTATACTCGGGTTTTTCCATCTGTAGATATCTGACCTGTATAAGAGCCTGGAATGTAAAGAGATTAAAATCCAGCAGCTAGCAGATGCCATTAAGAAGTGTGAGAAAGAATTCAGACAGTATACACAACTGTTTGGTAACAATAGCAACTTGATGGTAAGCACTCAGGTGAGACATTGATTTTACCTTTTTTTACCAATTGCTTTCTTGCATCCTGAAATATGTTTCTCTAATAATAGTTGTCATTAATAGCACAGCAATAACAAAGCTCCCCAAGACCTTCTCATTTTTTTACAATATGGTATTGTCTTTTCACTTTAATTGATACGAAGTTTGGATATGTGATCTGGGCAAAAAAGCACTGTACAAATCCTCATGGTCAGATGCCCATGGCAAATGTGCAGGTGTAAATTTGAATAATGAGTTGAACAGTGTGAATGGGTCTGAATGAGGGATGGGTTCTCACTCTGTAAATGTGCTGAATTAATCATGAAGGAGCACTGGGATAAATTCCTAAGCCAGCAGAGCACTTTCAGTTCATCATATCCTTGATACTGCTGACATGCTAAAGACTTCATTATCTTAATTCAAAGCAAATAGCTGATTTTATGGATATCCCTTGTCTCTACTTCCCATCCTCTTCCAATGGTGTGAACTGGGAAGGCTCTGGCCACTCACCTGGATAAGTCTGCACGCCTGGAATCACAAGTGAAACAGCTAATACAGATGGCAAATGAGCAGCAAAGTAAATTAGACCTGCGGCCCCTGTTTGACACAATTGAAAAGGTGAAACAGAAGATTGCCCTGATGGAGACGTACGAGCAGCGCTTGGGTATGTTGGCACTTTCCTGCACAGGTAGGGGGGTTTTGCTCATTTACTGGTGGCTAAGTAGAGGCTCTGGTGCTATACTCAGTCAGCTGTAGCTCTTCACTAGAAAGGGCTTTCTTCTTGCATTTTGAGACCAAACTGTGATGGTGTGTGCTGTGTTCTCCTGCCTGTCCCTACTGCACAGTGTCTCCTGAGCTGTGCCACTGCAGGGCCACAGAGCTGGCCTTGGTCTGGCTCATGCACTGTGATAGAGGCTGTGGTGCTATTCAGGCATTCATGATTTATAGTTGCCAGCTTTTCTTATTCAACTACCAGCTGCAGTTACAGTTTTAAAAAGTTAACAGCTGTAGTTCATAGCCTGTACTCAGGCTTGGGTAGTTCAGTTTTGCCGGCTTGAGTCTGGGTGCTCGTTTTATCCAGGGCTCTGACAGTTTTATTTTACAGTTTTATTTATTTAAATGTCTCTCTCTCTTTTTTTTTTTCCTATTTCCTTTTTTCTCCCCTTCTCTCAGTTGTTCTGGAAGATCAGTCCAGCAAACATGATCTCCAGATCAGTATTCACAAAGCACAGCTCAATAAAAACGAAGAACGATTTAAGCTTCTGGAAGGCACGTGCTACAATGGGAAATTAATCTGGAAAATCACGGACTACAAGATGAAGAAGAAAGAGGCAGTGGAAGGCCGTGTGCTGTCCATAGCCAGCCAGCCCTTCTACACCAGCCGCTGCGGGTACAGGTTGTGTGCGAGAGCCTACCTGAACGGGGACGGCTCGGGGAAGGGAACGCACATCTCCCTCTACTTCGTGGTCATGAGGGGCGAGTTTGACTCGCTGCTGCTGTGGCCTTTCAAGCAGAAAGTTACACTTATGCTTTTGGACCAAAGTGGGAAAAAAAATCACATCGTGGAAGTCTTTAGAGCTGACCCCAACAGCAGCAGTTTCAAAAGGCCGGATGGAGAAATGAATATCGCCTCTGGCTGTCCGCGCTTTGTGCCACACACCGTCCTGGAGAACACAAAGAACACCTACATCAGAGATGACACTCTCTTTTTGAAAGTGGTTGTGGATCTAACTGATCTGGAGGAATTGTGAAAAGCGTGCCCGATTAGTGTGACTGCTGTAACCATGAGGAACTGCTTTTGTGGTGAACACCAGCCCTGCAATAGTGAATTGCCACCAGTCAAGCTACTGAGAATGTGTCACAGCTTTGGACTACAGGACAGATAATCAATTGCCAAAGCATGGGCCTTCCTTTTCTAACCTTTTTTTCAAGACTGCGTTTTTAAGGCAGCTAGAAGTCCGGTTTGATGCAGACATGCATTCGACCCAGATGGGTTCAGTCCAGGCTGGGGGGAATGCTTGGCTCCCATCACCAGACTGGCATTTGGAGATGAAACTCCTCCAGGAAACTCCCTGGAGCCCAGGCAGGCCTGTGGGCTCCTCTCCCTCACGCAGAAGTGAAGCCATGCCCAAATGTGCAAGTGCATTTCATCTATCTGCAGTGGAAACATTTCAACATTAGCAAATTCGAATCAATGTTTCTTGACCCCTTCATCTCCTGGACTTTTAAAGCAGGGAAAATGGCTTCAGGCAGGGAAAACTTTTGCCAGGTATCTTGCATCTTTTTTATTTGTTTTAATTGTGTTTTTCCAGAAAGCCCAGAGGAAGGAGCCAATGCCTCATTTTTCAACCTGGTTTTTCAGCAGTACAGGGTACCCCCAGGTCACAACAGCTTTCTTGTGTCCTTTCCACTCCTGCCTAGTGCCTTGGGACTGGTTTCCATTGGTGGTAAACATCCACAGTCCCCATCTGAAGCCAAAAGCTGCAGGTGCTTCTCACCTCTCAGGACATGGCCAGAGGCAGGGCACTCGGCCAGCCTGCCTGCACTTCTCGGCTGCACTGCTGGAAGAGGGGCAAAACTCCTGTTCTTTGCTTCCACATCTGTGCAAAATAGATGTTTTCTGGCCTACCAGCTCTCCAAAAGGCAGGAAGAGCTTTGGGAATAGCTCACTTAACATGCACTTTTCCCCCCTCCTAGAAGTTTGGGGAAGAAGGGGGAAAATGGATTAGGGAGTGAGGTTGCTGTAAGAACCCAATTTTCACTATCAGTGCAGCTCTAGTGTTTGTTAATGCATGACACAGCTGCTGACTGTGATGTCTGAAGATCTTAATTTTTATTCCAAGTTCCTTCCATACTGCAAGGCAATGTGTGCATTGTACAGGGTTTATTGGAGATGCACTAAAACCACCAAGATCAGGCACTGAGGAACAAGTGACACAGAATACATGTGCCTTTTTAAAGCCCTTTGGGTGCCTGTAAGAGGGTTGTAATTTTGCATACTCAGTCATTTTGTTATTACAAGTGGCAGGATTTTGTGTCTCTCATCTCTTACAGGTCAGGTTGGGAAACACCATGGCATTATCTGTTGCTCCAGAGCTTATCAAAAACCAGCAAGAAATTAAGCTGGGTTTAGAGTAAGAGTAAACTAGGCAGGGTAAAAATAAAAATGGAACAGACTGAAGGGTGTAAGATAGAAAATTCAGGAGGGCAAATCTGGCAAAATGAAAAACGTCCTTCCTGTGCGGGATGGTGATATCAACCCAAATAATTCAAGGACTGAAACTAAGATGAAAGCAAAATTCTTTATTTTGTATCTGCAATCTTATTGCTAGACATTTACTTTCCCACATGGTTTTCAGGACATAATTCATGTATTTTCTAACTCAGGCGTGGAGGGCAAGAGACCTTAGTAATCTGTACCTCATGGTGGGTTAGCACATGTGAAATCTTTGTTTTGATCTAGAAGTCCTTTTTTGTTTTACAATGTCAGGAACGTACTGAGCCACCATAGGGGCTTTCCGTGTTCCTGGGGACAGATTGTGAGGAACAAATTTTATTCTTGTGTACCACCACCATTGACCTCAAGAGTCATTTCAGCTGTAAAACAGAACAAATTAGGCGTAAGACTTCGTTACAGAAAGAGCAGGCTTGTTTTGGCAGTGGTGTGGCATTCTGTGACATCAACCCTGAGCCTGGATTTCATGTCGATGATTACTTTAATATTTGTCACGTAACTTTCCAAGTGACACAGCTTGCATAATAACCACTAATAACTGATGGGAATGTACCACCCGTGTGTCCTGGGACTCTCCAGTACATTGAGTGTAAAATACAGAAAGTGTTAAAGAACTCAGACAAGCAAGGGAGGCAAGAGGAAAGGGATGTGTGTGGTCTGTATCCTGGCAAATTCCCAGCCGTCTCCGCTTCCACCACCCCAGGTGTAAAATGGGGATAATAATACTTGCAGAAGTGTTAGGGCTATTTAAATGTTTGT
The DNA here is from genome assembly GCA_013397115.1 of Edolisoma coerulescens. Classification (NCBI taxonomy): domain Eukaryota; kingdom Metazoa; phylum Chordata; class Aves; order Passeriformes; family Campephagidae; genus Edolisoma; species Edolisoma coerulescens. The sequence continues at coordinate 2,987,987 of VWZW01005671.1, forward strand.
GAGGACGTTTGAGCATGAAAAGAGCTAAGTATTATTAAAACTCCATTTCTCATTGTTAGAGTAGGTGATGGCATAGTGATGTGGATAAGTGTTTAGTGTTTTCCTAGACAGATTTTGAAAGCATGTTTGGTTTTAGGCAGTTCGTACCGCAGTCTCTCCTCTACCTACTGGTTGGGTTTAGGTTTTTGCCATGAATATTCCTTTTAAAATTTTGAAGCACAAATTCATCCTGGGCGATGGAAACATCCCTTTTGAAATACTGCCTGTTTTATAAAGAATTAGTTGAGAAAATTAATTTTTTTAAAGACAACCGTCTTTCAATTGGTTCTTTTTAGTACAGAAATTGAGAGATTTATGTTAAAATTTTCTGTGATTTTTTTACTACTTGTAAACAGGGTTTTAAATTTCATCTCATTCCTAATAAAGAAAAAAAAATATTGTATAGCATGAATTGTCAGGAAGAATTTTGATGTTGCATGAAGAATACCAAAAATTTTTTCATTAATACTGTACTGGGTAAGTAACCGAAAGAGCGTAGGGTATTTCTACATCGGCATACAGTATGTTTCTAATGTATTTATTGATAGTTTGTAGTTGTTTGAATATCTCTTACTACAATAGAGGCATTTTTCTAGCTGAATGTCTTTACTGTGTACATAAACTAATGTAAGAATAAATAATTTTATCACCCTTCTGGAGTGACTGTGGCCTATATTCCTGTTGGTTGGATTTAAGCAGACTTAAGGATGTGGAGTACTGGTATTTGTTTACAGTAATTAAAAAAAAAAA
>VWZW01005671.1:2988863-3022252 GCA_013397115.1 Edolisoma coerulescens
GCGGCCGGGGAAGGGTGGGCAGGGCCGGGGCGCGGGGCCCCATGGCCGCTGAGGGCCGTGGGAGGGCCCTGGGCGGGAGCCGTGTTCCACCGACAGCCCGACACGTAGGTGTGGGGGTAAAACCCCCCTGGCGTCTGCGCTAGCGGCGCAGGGTCTGGCCTCCGGTCCGTGGTGCAAGGGGATGAGCCTGAAGGTGCTCTCCCCCCGCAGTGTGGTGCAGTGTCATAGGAGGGGAATGTGATCCTGTGCCGTGTGCTCCGGGATGACCTTGCTGGAGCAGGGAGGTTGGACCAGGTGACCCTCTGTGGTCCCTTCCAGCCGTGTGATTCCATGGCGCTGCCCTCAGGCGTGTTCGCTCGTTTCCTATGTTTCTGCGCTGCCCTTTTCTTCCCTTGCTCCCAAAGTCTTTTGGAAATTATGTTATTGAATGNAAAACAAACCAAAAAAAACAACAACAAACCAAGACTGCTTTAGATTGGGAATCAATGAGCTTCATGGGTATTTTGGTTTGCACTTGAATATCGTAGAGCAGCCGCACGTGCAAGTTCCGTAAATCCTAAACTAGATCAGATGAATATCCTCTAAGTCTGAGAATGCACTGCGATGGTAATTTCTGCTTGGGGCGGGTTTGGGCTCAGCAGGGGTTGGATTTGTTTCGGTTCGGAGCAGGAACAGGAACGGTTCCGGTATCCCATGACCTGAGTGCTCGGGAGCGCGGTATTTTACAGCGGGGAAGGGGACGCTCGGCAGGGGGAAGCCCAGCGTGTGGGAGGCGGTGCGGGCGCTGCGTTCCCCCGCCTGTGCCTCCGGCGGCCGTGAGGGAGGGCAGGAAGCGGCGGCGGGCGGCCCCAGCCCTTCCGGGTCGCGGGCGGCGCCGGGCGAGGNGCAGGGAGGTTGGACCAGGTGACCCTCTGTGGTCCCTTCCAGCCGTGTGATTCCATGGCGCTGCCCTCAGGCGTGTTCGCTCGTTTCCTATGTTTCTGCGCTGCCCTTTTCTTCCCTTGCTCCCAAAGTCTTTTGGAAATTATGTTATTGAATGTACTTTTGCCTCTGACTAGGTATGGATAACAGGAAGGATGAAAAAAGTAGGACGCTGTGTGCAACCTCCGAAGAAGGGCTGAAGGCCCGAGGTAGGCACTGCGATGTGTTGCTGTTCTGTGGTGTTTGTGTGTCGCCCTCTGTGTCACCGGGTTTGGTCACTTGCTGATGGCGATAGAGCATGGCACACTGGAAGAGTGGGGAAAAACACAACCAACCCCTCAAAACAGGCGTTTATTGTGTTTAAATTCTGCTAAGAGCCATTTCTGTAGGCCGCAGTTACTAGCACGCTTGTCACTGTTGCCTTGTGTTGCCCTAAGGAAAAGAAAAAAGGAAACGAAAGCGCAGCAGAAGCAGATCCTCATCTGTTTCATCCACATCATCTTCTAGCAGTACATCCACCTCTTCCTCCTCATCACGCTCATCATCAAGGTCATCTTCTTCCAGTAGTAGTAGAGGTAAGCTACCTCCACATGCACATGATACTTTCCAGTTTTGACAGCACCCCTGAGGGCATTTAAAGCTTGTTTTAAATGTGGTGAAACCACCACAAAGTGACAGTGCAGAATACCAGTGCTGCTTGTTCAGGGTGTTTCTCTCATAACCCTTTCCTGTTGTGTGTAAAGGTGCCACTTCACACACAGTTTGCAGTGTTCTTGTGTTAATTTAAATTCCTTCAAAAGAGAAACTGCCATTCAAATAAATGTTACTTGGTAACAGTATGCTGTATATATTTAAGCCCCTCTATTCATTACATTTTCAAAACACAGATCTTTTCTTACTCACTAGTCTATCTAGACCAGAGTTGTGGGTTTTGGTTTAGTCCTACATTCTTAACATTTCAAGCATTTAACTTCGAGGACTCACGTGAAGCCAGCACATCTGCAGAATTAGTAAATCAGGTATTTTCCCTTTCCATATTAGTCCAGTAAGTGGCAGTAACTTAATGTGTTTTCTTTTTTAGGGTTAGTTCAACTTGTGTCAATATATATAGCTGAATTAAAGCATTTTCTTCCTATGTTTCACATTTCTATGTGTCTTATCTGTAACACAGATGCCTTTTTCAGAATGCTAAACTTACAGGGTTCAATTTTGTTGTTTTATTTTTTTCCTTAATATTAGATTCTCCTAAGTCTAAGTCAAAGAAGAAGAAAAAAGAAAAACATAACAAAAAGGTAAAAGTATACAAAGAGAAATAAGTAGTTAACAAACAGGAAATAGTTCTTTATATTTCAATAACCTTAAATGTCATGTAAGACAATGCTTTTGTCTGTGGCTGTGTAAATCTTAAGTCATGCTTTTAGGGTTGTGGTAGCTGAACTGATAGATGGGCACTTGACTTTATACAAAAAGAGAAATAATTTAAAAGCTACTTTTGCCAATCATTGCTGGTCCAGCTGGAGTTTAGAGTAGTCTCTGAAGAAAAGAGAAGTGGGAAATCTTGGTAACTTTATAGAACTTGATAGAAGAAATTATTTACAGTGAGTGAGAAAAGTGAGTGGTAGATTCTTGCTGTTGTAATTTTTCTATTTCATTTTCAGTGATTTTATATATTGGGGTTACTTTAGAAGAGAGAGAATGAGGAATCAGATCTTTTCTGTTCCTCTGAATCCCAAGGATTGCTTGCCCTGCTGCATTAGTTTCTGTGTACTTCAGCTACTACCTGTCCAGCAAGTGGTAAAGGCAAGCAGTAGTGCCTCTCTGGACTTGAGTGGCCTTAAGAGATCCTTGTGGGTTTGGGGGTTTTTGCCCTTGTTACTCTGTAAGCATAAGAGCATGTGTCTTATTCTTGTAGAAAAGGAAAAAGGAGAACAAAATGAAGAAAAAGAAAGAAAAGAAGAAAAGGAAAGAGAAAACAGGACCTGTCCAGCTTTCCAAGGTATGCTTGTTCCGAGTGTGAAGCCCTGTTTTATTTATCATCTACATATTTAATCTGTCCTGTCATAAAAATGTTTATAAGATCACCAGTTTGGTCATCAGCAATAGAAACCTGTCTCTGTTGTTTTGGACAGTCCGGAAGCATAAAAGATTATTGTCTGTAATTTTACTTAAGATTTGTAATATTACAGAACAAAGCTTATGTCTTCTTAACGTGTAATCTCATTTTAGTTCTTCAAAAACAAAAAGAAGAATGAAAACTACAGCATGATAACTGGAAAGAAAATCAAGATGAAAATAAAGAAGACTAAGGAAGATCTAGAGGTAAGAGTTAAATAGTCTGAATGTCCCTAAGAAAAAATATTGTATTTTTTACTATTTTTCTAATAGCAGTTTTGTAGAAGAGTGGGTCTTGCAGTTAGGAGTTGTAAACTGAGTGTAGCTTTTAGTGTGGCTGCGATGTCCTCTGAGAAATTTTAATTCATTCTTTTGACAGGTTTTATGTTATGAGGGGGCTTGGAGCACTCAGTCATGAGCAGATAAACCAAAGGATGCTTGTGCAGGTCCTTAGAACTTCAGCCTCTAATCATTAGCCAATTTGTAGCTTTCTCTTACACTGGTGTTAATTGTGCTCATCGTCTTTCAGTCTCTCGTGATCGGTTCTTGTAATTGCTACTTTACTGTGTTTTTCTAAAACATGCAAGACTAGCCTTTATTTAGAGAGGAATTTTAAAAAAAACCAGTAGTATTATTAGGACCACATGCTCCTGCATTTTCTCAAAGCAGTCAAATGTTTTTGCTGAGATACCCAGGGAAATAAGTATCGTGAATAGTGTTTATGTGCTATTGCTATGGATGTTTGGGCTCAGCACTTAAGTAATACCTTCACTCTTTTCAACAATTTCCACACCTTGGGGTGACCTGCAGAGGGCTCTCGAACTGATTAGGAAGTGTTACTTGCTTGAAGTATCCAGCTTGGCAGATTCTGATTCATCCCTACTAGTTCATTCTACAGCTACTGAAGCAGTCCTGAGCATTCTGAGTTAAATTTGACTGAAAACACATTATGTTCTCTCTGTGGCACCGAAGTGTGTGTTAAATTATGCTGAATGCTTGCTAGTTCTATTCCAGTAACCTGCTTGTTACAATATTTGATGTTAAATGTTTGATGTTGGTCCTTTTTTGATTGGTGCCCCTGGTCTTGTTGAATTGAACGACATCCACTCTTTACAATATTTAAAGATTCAATAATTTTTTATAAAAAACATGGAATTGACTGGTTGGGCTATCTCTTATGTAAAGAAAGAACCTAAATTCAGGGTTCTGTTATGCTGCAAGCTGCTGTTTATGCATAGAAAAAAAAAGATACTGCCCAAAGCACAGGACTTGCTGTGAGTACAGTGAAAGTTGCCTCAGACCAGAGAGGAGCATCTGTTGTGCTTGTGAGTTCCCCTTTGGGCAGGCTGTGAGCTGCACAATGACAACCCAGTGGAGCCTCTGCAGGGAGCCACTTAGGAAATGTCTCATGAAACAGTGACAGTGACAGCTTGTCTCCCCAGTACCCATTGCCTGGCACTTCCCCTGGGCACCCACGCCTCACTGGTAGCTGGTTAGACACAGCTGTGTCAATGGCACTTGCTTTAGGATGTGAAAACCCCACAGAAAACAGAGATCTGTGGCCTTGTTCCACTGAGTACACGTCTGTTCAACCACTGCCTCTGCTTGTCTGCTCTCCAGAGAGACCGGAACCGTGCACAGCTCCTGGAATTCCTGAACTCTGCCTTGTAATGGGAAGAGCGCTCACCAAGGACCGGTAGATGTACCAAGCCAACCATCATCCTAGCAAAACACTAAAGGGAAACTCAGGGAAAAGGACACCAAGTTGGACAAGACCAGACCCTCCTACTGAGAAGACAGTTGGGATGTCCTTTTTTAATGGCAAAACGAAGAGTAGCTAATAACTTGTTAATGGAGATCCATGTCCTCCTTTTGAGATCCTGAGGTAATAGCCAGGCTGTGGTGTTTTAGAAAAGCCCAAGTGTGTGTTGTTCACAATGATAAGAAATGACACACTGAAGTCCAGTAATGTAATTTCTATCCTAACTGCATGCAGAATGCACTCTTGATTTCAAATGTCTTAATTTTTCTAGTCGTTTAAGCAGAGTATTTGTAAATGTCTATTTGAAAGATGAGGTGTTTCTTTTATGTATATTTTTTTTCTGGTAGTAGTTATACTTATCCTAAAGAGAAAATTGACCTTTGTAAATAGAACATCCTTTTACATAAATGATTTTTTTGAAAGTTCATTCACTAATATGTTATTTTCTTTCAGAATTTGAGATGTGATGTTTCTCTGGACAGTTTATTGCTCTCTCTCATTAGAAAGTGTAACGGCAAAATACTCTAGAGCAATAATGGTAGCAAATTATTTTTATCCTAAAATAGAAGCAAGAAAGGTCTCTGGTTTTGTTTGTTTATCTGAATCAGTTGTTCAGCTCACAACAGATAGCTTACCCCCCCCCACCTGGAATTGCAGTTCCTAAACTAAAAGCTCTGGAGTTCTGGCCTCCTTTTCTGATCCTGTGAGCCATGTATCAAATCTTTCTCTGTTTGAAGTGCAGCAAGACACGTACCATGGACGTACCTTAGTCTGATGGAGAAGGAGCTGTGGAATGGTGTTGAGGGAGGCAGTGACAGTGACTTTACGGGTCTGTTGGCAGTCCACTGTGAGATGAGACAGGTATGGACAGGCAGCAGGAGCCCAGCACAGCTTGTAGGTGTGCCAGCTGTGGTAGTTTGCTCAGTGCCTGCACTCTTCCTTCCAGACCTTGGCTCTTGGATGCCCAGCAGGCCCCTCTGTACATAACCCTGCTGTGGGAGTTCCGCTTGAATCGCTCGTGAAGCAGGTGCTCCTCAGGAGCTACAGTTTAGGAATGCCTGAAGGAAGGACTCGAGGGGAGTTGACTTAGACAAGAACATCAAGTGTACAGCAGTCAGAGTGGGGGGAGTTCATTAAAAGAGCAAATGGAAAACTCTGTCTGTGTCTGCTACGGTGTTTTGAAGTAAACCTGAAGATTTGTACCATTGCTCAAGGGATAATTTTATAGCTGTTTTGATGTGTGAAACCTTCTGAAGATGCTAGAATCCTTTCCCCAGTTTTCTTTCGTTGTGAAGCATTTTGTAGTTGTTGCAGAGACGTACCTCTAGAGACTAAAGCCCTGATCCAGCAGAGCAACTCCTTACATCCTTATGAACATAAAACTTGGAAAAATATAGGTAAGAAATGGAGTTTCCTTGACTTTTAATCCCACAATGGAAAGGGGATTTTTGAAAGCACTGTTCTGAAATGTCAGTAGGGGGAAAAAACCAACCAAACAAGAAAACCCCTTTTTTTTTTCATGGGGATTATGCTTTGATTTATGTTACTTTGGTATTTTCTAGCTAGTGATGTCAAAGCATCTTGCCCAGATAAGCAGCTTTTGTCTCCGACTTTGCATAAGGTTAATCCCAAACACACTCTTGGAAGACACTTAACATCCTTCCCATTCCCTAGGTTATATTTTATGTAAAGATAGTATAATTTCTGAAAACTTGGTGTGGGGTAGGGAGTAGAAATTTGGAAGATGGAAAGAAAATAGGAACGGGAAACCCAGAGATTGCAGTTGTAAAGGACTGCTGTGGTTGGAAGGTTCATACTTAGTTTAAATAATTTTCTCTTTGTTGCCTTGGTCAAAATCATAAGAACTGCCCTCTTCTGCATTAGTGTGGAAAAGACAGAGGGCCTTTAGTTATATGATGTGTTTTTTTAGGATTTTGGTAGTTGCCAATTCTCATGGTACAAAAATGAGTTAAACCATTTTTTAAAAAAAAAGAAAAATTTTGTGTGTGTGTTCAGAACAGAGGAATTTTCTGTTTAGTTTTTTTTTTTGCATGCTGGATATTCTTTTGCCTATTGCATGGTGATGCTTTAAATTATTTCTGTGCCAGCATTTACTTCTAAGCTATCATTTCATCTAGAAAGCCGAGCTGCTTAAATTCTGTGGCAGTGATTCTGCACCGTTCTCTCCTGCCTGGTCAGTTACAAGTGCTCTCTGAAACTTCCCAGCAGCTGCTGCTTTTATAAGCCTCCTTTTCTGTCCTTCCCGTCTCCATGTAGATTCTCAGGTTTCTAAAGAGGTTTGAGTCATGTTGCATCCTTCCCTTCTCCATCTTTCCCCACAAGCACTGAGATCCTGTGCATCTTCTTGGGACTAAGTATTTTTGGGCCTGCTGTTGGGAAAAGGCCAACAGATTCCAGTCCTCCCTAGTGAGCACAGGCCCTTACAGCCAGAATAATTGCCTTGCACCCTCCGGGCAGAAGTTCATTTTACTGACCTTTTCGCTAAAGCATAGCTTCTTAATACTGCTTCAGATCCCTGTTGTGGCAGCTGCACCGCAGACTGACCCAGATGAGAAAGTTACAACAGTAAGAATGTGATGAAAATCAGGTTGAGAAATTTGCATGAGGGAGCTGTGAAGCAGCGTGGGATGTTAGCCTGATATACACATGGCTGATAGAGAGACTTGCTACCAGGTCTGCCGAAAAGTGCATGTTGTGGGCGGAGGTGAAGGCTGGAACAATAGAGCAGTGGAAAAGGTGTGAGGTAGGGATGGAGGGAGACTGCTGCCATCAGAAGTCATGGAGTGGGGCAGAGGTCAGGTGATGAGGCAGGGGCTGCAGAAGCTTACCTGGCTGGGCAAGTTGAGGTTCTTCCTAAAATGCTGAATAATAGAAGTCTTTAAGATGTGAAACCTGCTTTTTGTGTGAGTGTGTGTGTGTGTGAGAGTCTTCCCTACCACACTGACTTTGTTCCTGCACCATTTGCCATTCTGAGAATCATGCAGAACTCAACTGAATTTTTTTAGCAGGAGAATTTTCAGAAACAGAAGTCACTGTCATGGGAAGGAGGGGAAGGATACATTCTCTGAGCTGCTGCTGCCATGCCCATCTTCCTTGGCACTGTTTAAAGTATTCTATCCCAGCTAATTCTTGTGGGCAGTGCAATCTTTTGTTACTCATTTCCTTTACAGTTGGCTTGAACTTCACTCTTTTGCCCACACAAAAACGTAGCAGAGATGAAGAGCTGAGGAAATACTTATAAATGCCACTTTGACTTGGAAGTACCTGGCTCTATGGAACCAAGGTGTCTCACCCTGCAGAGCTGAGCAGGGCCTGCCATTTTGGTAGCAGTTCAATATTCAGTATGGTTAAACTCAGGCAAGTTGTGCTGTTTGGATGTATTTGGGGTTTCATGCTGCAGGAATGTATGAGCTTCCCAGTCATCCTCTGCAGCAGGAAAAACTGAGTGAGTTCCACGTGCAGGGGAAGAGCAGAGGTCAGAGGGGCTGGAGTAGTGACTTGCCCTGGCGTCACCTGCTGAACCCCTCCTGGTGTGGGCAAGGGCCTTGAAGGCTGGTGGAGCTCTGATGTCCTTTCATGTGCTAAACACACTCGTCACAGTCTTTGCTGTATGCATTTAGTAACACATTTCCAAAGTTCTGGTTCAACACTCAGGGTTGGGACCTCCACTTGGAGTCATTTGAGGACTCCGTGGAATGGCTGGATTTTATGTCATAGTGGGTTTTCCTGAAGGAATGAGGTCCTGGGCACACCTGAGGATCCTCCAGTTTGCACTGAGTTATATTTGAAGCTGTAGGGTGATGAGTTTTTGAGGAGCTGCTTTGTAAAATTATTGGCAAGCACCCAGCTACCTAGTTCCATCTCTGGACAAAATCAATCATCAAAACTACTGTCCAGTGCAGAGATTGTGATTTATTTGCCTGTTGACAACAGATGTTTTTTTCCCTGCCTGTTCAATTTCAGTCTTAAATTGTGCTTCAGGAATATGACTCATGGAGTGTTGTCTGAGGGATGAGCAGGACAGTGCTCAGAGGTCTAAGGAAGCCTCTGGAGAGCCCTTTGGAGCCGCATGAAGAATATCATCACTACCCAGCCTGAGAGGCAGAATGTTTACGATGGCAGCTGTTCCCATGCCAGTGTGCTGGCCACTGGTGCCGTCTTCCACCCAGGCACTGAACACCAGGGCTAACATCACTTGTGTTCGCTTTGCTCTCCATTCGTGAGCTGCTCTAGGGGTGACAGAACAGTGGTGTGAGAGGGAGCAATCTGTATTTGTCAGGAGAGGCCAGGTTAGGAAGCTGCTGCCTGTTCCCTGGTTGGTCGGTGTTGGAATATCTGCCGGTAGGTGGCATTGCTGTCCAGCTGGAATGTCACAGAAATCTTTTTTTTTTTTTTTACCTTTGGACATTGCCTTTGCACTTTCTTATTCTGCAACCCTATAATTAGCCCGCAAATACCTAATTATGGTTGTTTATGGGGAACATGTGTTACTGCTTTCCTATGAGTTTAATCCAGTCTTTGTTCCTTTCTTGCCCTTGGCTGTGCTGAGGACAGACAACAGTCTCTTCTGCTGGTGCCTGTGTGCCAAAGGGAGCAGGAAGCCTTTAACTTCTCAGTAGCTGAATGCAACGGGAGCAAGTTGCTGAGAGCCAGCAGGGGCCTGGAAGGTGCACCACCCGACCTGGGGCTGCTGAGTTCTTCAGAAACTGCACTGTGCTCTTCTCCCATCTCCTAAATACCAGTGCCAGAATATTGAAAGAAAACCCACCAACATGAGTATTTCACTGCCACTGCTTCATAACACATCTGGTCATTTAAATAGTCTTGGGACCAAATTAAATACAATCTGTTGCTTTAGGCACCTGACGCTGGAAAGAATCAGGTTGTTAAAAGTACTGCACATGGACTGTGACCTGATAGAGGCTGCTGAGGATACAGCATTGTGAACACTAAACAGATGTAACAGTAATTACATTCTGAGAGCAGATATGCTGATGTCAGAAACACAGAAGCTCCTTTCCCCCAGTTCGATGTCTCTGCTCCAGGGTCAGATTACATTTATTTAGTAAAGGCAACATGTGGCTGTGACTAAAATATAGAGGTGAGATGCTATAATCTGTGGGATAATCCTAGCCAGGACCCTAACAAATTATAATTTTATGAAGTGTACAGTGACAGTGTATACAATGTCTTCTTGTAGGCCTCTTCCTCACCTTTCTGTCGTGTTTAGTAAGATCTCATCCTGTAAGTGTTTTCCCTTAGTCTGAGAATATCTTTGTGCAGCAAATGCACAGAAAATACATGGTAGTCATTGGGAGACGGGGGCCCAAGAGCCAGCATTCAGGGCCAGCAGAGCACCTTTCTGCTGTAAGCCAGCTTGAGACATGGCTTGTCTGACCATGCAAAGGGAACAAGAGGTCCCTTGTGCGGACAGCTCATACATGGACAGCAGTACCAGGGAAAGGCAGGCACTGAAATTATGATGTCTCTGCCTGGCACAGGTGGGTGGAATGGAGGGAGGCCTAATAGCCCTTCCCCTATTGCAGGGCACAACCAAAAAGGCTGTGACTGATGCAGTCCGGTTTTCTTCTCAGAATGCTTTTTGGGCAAAACTACAGTACCATGTCCTTTAGCAGGGAGGTGTAGCAGAACACAGGAATATCAGAGTGGCCATATAGTCAAACTGTAGTTTTCCTTCTGGGAGAGGTCTATAGCAATGTCTGGGGGAAGTAGTGTAAGCAACAACACAGATTTGCTTGTCCACAGCTTCTGGCAAGGAGTAGCTTAAGCCCTGTGCTATAGGCTGCATCTAGAGCACTGTGGTTTATTAACCCCCTGTACTCACACAGTCCCCTTTTGGAACCACTCGTCTGTCTGATGTGCAAAATGTGCTAAGCAATGCAATTCATGCTTCAGTAATACTTCATGTGGGGAAAAAAATTGTTCCTTTTTGTTAAACACATGCATGCTTTGTATATACGATGCTTAGCACAGGGAGCCCTGAGCCATCTGGGGCCATCTGCTGATATTAAAGTGTTTCAGTACACAGGATCAGGTATGGAATCAACAGAGTGACTCAAAAGTATCTGGAGACAAAACATCCATTTTGTCTGTCCTATCATCTCATTTTGTGGTAATACTGGTTAATGTAAGACGTGCTTGGAAGCACGTTGATGAAGCCTTCAATTCAAGGTTGTATCTGCAGACCATGTAGCTTCAGAGAATTTCAGACATTTGCAATTGCTTAATACTGGTTATTTATCACCTTATATTTTGAGATCTGATTGTAGAGGTAGCACGATAGAAGGTGGGCAGTTGCATTTGTAGCCTGTAGAGAGAGGATGGAGGGTTTTTTGTTTAGATCAAGTGCCTTTACCATTCTTGCCTTCCTCCTTTGATACATTTATGCCTTCCTCCTCTGATACACAGTAGGGCAGTGGAACAGCTGTTGTGTTCGGCTAGATATAGACAGATTATATTTCAGGAGATCTTTAATTAAAGACAATGAGTACAAATAAATTGGTTTATATTCCACAGCTTTGCTTTAATTCTCCAAGGTTCCGTGATGAAATGTATAAACAGTGCAGTGTCAGCAGACAGGTATTTCCCTCAGAGCTTACTCCAATTCCCCGTGGCATGACAGCTGCCTGAACTCTGTGCTGATGTGGGTGAGGAACCTCAGCTCCTGCCTGCACATCCTTTCTGGCTGACACAGCCTGTGGCCAGGCTCATCTCTAGAAGCCACAGGAGAAGGGCTGCACAGCCTCCCTCAGGAGAGTAGTGCCTCTAAGGAGTGCTAGGCCTTGGAAGCTGAGCAGTGCAGCTGAGCTGCTGCCATTACTTATTAGAAGGTATAGCAAGTCTAGAACTGCTTTTTCCTGGGTGTGACAGTGTCCTTTGGACAGCACAACACTGTCAGCAATGGGGCAACAGCGATGCTCTGAGCTGATACCAAAATCCTTGCTCAGTTCTGAGAGAATGTTTGAGGATTTAGAATGATTCTTGTTCGGTTCACTTCTGTTTGTTAGTGATGATGTGCTGCTAGTTAACATTTTATTCTCCTTAAAGAATTAAGACACAGGACTAGCTTTCAGGAGGTGCTAAAAACAGATCAGAGGGTCTCATGAAGGCCATGTGGAAAAGTTTTTGTTCTGTTTTTCTACACTAGCAAGTAGTGCATCCCAGGAGGAGCAGAGCTGTAGAGTCAGTTACCAGTGAGGGCCTGATCTTCATACTGCACAAGTTTCATGAGACTTTATTTCAGACCACCATTAGTCCAGATTTATGGTCTGTGAGCCACCTGCAATGGATCATTTGGGTTGGCTTTAGCCAGAAGCAATCTGGTTTGCCTGCTGTGTGTGCCCAGTGCCACGGACCATAGCACAGCAGGTGGGGACAGTCAAGAGTTTCACACTCCTCATTTGAACTGGCACTAATTTAGCCACAGCAAATGTGGAATTAGGACAAGGCAAACATGAGGGGGTAGTTGTTGCTGCATGCTGTGACCAAAGGATCATTTAAGGTTCAGCCTACAGCATTTCTAAGAAAAATGAGCACCACAAGCAGTGCAGCAGTTGTGCATCCTGATCACCTCCCAGCTCTGCTTCAGTAGCTGCTGCTGCATGCACAGCTCGCAGTCAGTCTCCAAGCAGCTGGCTACAGGCAAACGTGGTACTACTTCTACCCCTGTAAGAGTACTAGATAGCATGGAGTATAGAATAGAACTCTCACAGCTTGGTATCTGAATAGAACTCTATCATCAGATCCTACTGTGAGCCCAGTGTAACCTGCAGAAGTGGTAGAGGGAGAGTGATACTGCTTAAGAGTTTGGATTACGTTTTGTTGTGGAATTAGAAATGATAGGTAAGCTGAGGCAAAATCGCTGTCACCAGCACTGCCACAGCCTGGCCTCCATAACATGCAGGGCTTTGACCAAAGGTCAGCTCTGTCTCCTTTGCTGGCTGTTGCATGAGAATGGTGTCTGCCAGCTGGAAATTGTTAATGAAGGGCACAGCACGATCACAGGCTGCTGTGATAGTGTGAACACCCTTCAGTGATTTCCTGGGCTTTCTACACTGCTGCAGGGAAGTTACTTACTGCTGATTCTCCTTAAGAGTGAGCTGACACTACTGACACTGCACTGTAACAAAGAGCTTTGTGGCAGTGTGTCAGAATGTCCCATGTCTCCCAGCAGTCCATCAAACATCGCATCAATACAGTCAATACTGAAGGTGTCAAACAGAACATAAGTGCAAATAAAATGAATACAGAGCTGCAGCATGAAATTCATGAACGCCTCTCAGCCTTCAGTACCATACAGTGGCTTGCAAATATATAAAAAAAAATATGGCTGACTCTTTTCCAAACAAGAATTTTTTCTGCAAATTGTGCTGACCCCTTGCTAGAGATCCTACATTTTCTAGGCAGCTAAGGCTATGCTAAGTATGTCAAGCCTTTGTTTTTACTTCATATACACAATCACATTACTTCACAAGGACATATGGCTGAAAAACACTAAGCTGGTTGTCAGAAGGCTTTAAACTCTCCCTCATTGACCTAGAGTTGAAATAGCCTGTGCCAAACTGGATGCTGTATTTGGAAGCCCTGACCTTTTGATTAAAAGTGAGCTGCTTTCTGTCCCTAGGAGGGTTGCTGGCAGCAATGTTTACCAAGGGACAGAAACTGCAGCCTGGTGCTAGTTAGAAAGCCTTGTCTTCAATCTTACATAGCCCAGAGGGGAGAGAGGAAGAGCCAGAATCCCACAGTCTCAGGGAGCTCTTAGGGGTTTGATCTTGATCTTTGTTTTATGCTCCCTTCCTCCATCTCTGGAAGAAACTGCACATTTCTAGTCTAGGATAGATTTCATGTATTGGAATTCTTCCCAGAGTTGGCACAGCTTCAAAGGGTTTTAATCTTGGCTGTAGAACCCACGTGCTGTTGCAAAGATCCCCAGGGAAAAATAGCTGGAAACGGACAAAAGAACAACAAAGCTACAGGGTCCTCCAGGAGGCTATACCCCACTGGGATGATTCCCCAAGAGCCAGTCATACAGGCAAATCCCTCTCTTCGTTCCCTATCTCCCATTGGTCACCACAAAGCATCCTAGCCCTTGGGTTCTCTACAGGACACTTGACTTTCACAGCATGCCCCTACTGTTCCCTCTGCTCTCTTTGTGAGAGCTCTCCCTACAGATGCTGAGTTAGGGCCTTAGTAGCTTTTCCTTAGTGGCATTTTCCTGTCTCTTCAAGGTCTCAGCAGAACCCTCATTTGCCGGAGCCCTTCAGTCACTCAGAGCAGCAAGAAGTTCAGGTGATCTCAGCTCTTGCCACTGTACAGAGAGCCCTGGAGATCAATACTGAGTCCCTTCACCCTTCCCTTTACATGGATACTGTACTTCAGCATTCTTTCAGGCTTGGCCATAAACATTAATTTCAGCCCACTGATTTATTTCTGGGGTGTGGGATGGAGCACTTACCTCAGCAACACAGAGCACTGAGGCCCCAGAACAGCACTTGACACAGCACTGGGGTATCCACCTGTGTATCTACACAGCAGGTTGATAAATTTCTATCTACTCTGCAGGTGCAAGGTTCAGGGGGTTCTGCCTGCACAAAAGAGAAAATACCCAAGAAACCTGAACATGCATAAACTGGTTGGTGTGGAATATGATTGGTCTTTAATCTCAAAAAGCTTGGGTCTCTTTCTGCTCAGGTTGGATTGTGAACTGTCAGCAAAAAAGCGGATCAAGAGCAGTGCTGAGGTTACCTGTGAAGTTTGCTGTAGCACTGAGGAAGGCTATTAGTTGGAAAAGGAAGTTCAGTTCCAAATCAGATACTGGCTTTAACTCACAAGCCTGATCCTGCAAGCCTCACTCATTTAAGTGGCTGTCTTGCTTTCAGCAAGATTGGTCCAGCCAGCAGCTCTCAGTAGCTTGAGCCAAAAGTTTTTATAGATAAATACATCCAGGCTGGAGGGGAAAGGGAGAAGACAGACACAGCAAAACTAATTCATTTTCCACAAGAAAGCAGTAATAAAAATGAGATAGTAAGTGAGCCTTGCCCTTAAGGTTACTGAATAGCTACTGAGTTAAAGGAAAGGCCACCACGTTTGGTAATAAATGGTGTCACAGACTGCAGGCATCAGCAGCGGTTACTATGGACACAGCTTCCAAGACAGAGACAAGCAGGAAAAGAGAGATGGAAAAAAGAAGAAACAGTAGAGTTAAAAAATTGTTAACTGGGATTTTGAAAGATCAGTGTCTAAAAACCTTATTCAGTACAGAGTCAGAAATCCTTGGTGTTCCGAAATTCTGGCATGCTCCAAATCCTCCTGTTGGGCTGGGTGCCCCGTTCCACATCCTCAGAGATGGTCTTGATGTCACTCATGAACGGGGAAATCCTGGACCGCGATTTCAATGTTGTTAAGGAGATGCTGGTTCTGTTCTTTGTGTTCCATTGCCTTGCAAGCTTCTTGGCCTCTTCCTCCTCTTTGATCTTCTCAGCAGCTTCCTGCAGGACGGAGCGGAAGAGCCGGGACACTTCCTGTGCTTCTGGTTCGTACTCAGCAACCACTTGCCGGAACCTGGAAGCACAGTCAAGGCACAGCTTTGATTAAAAACATCAAATTACAGATTGCTGCCAAATCGCTGTGCTAGGCTTGGAACTTGCACTTTCCTGCTAAATGGGACTCCCTGGACTGAAGGGAACAACAACAAGGAGGGGCCGTCAAGATATGTCCAAGGTCTCTAAAATCACAAGCAAGCCAGGGAATGCAAGGAAGCAATGAATCACGGTTTCTTAGAAGCACAAGAAATAATAGGGAGAAGCAAACAAAGCTAGAAGGCGAGTTTGAAACAGAAGGAATTGCTCTTTTCACACAACACCTATTAAACCAGAACTCAGTGCTATCAATAGCTTAAGAAACAAAATTATTGGAGAAGTTTGTGGAAAATGTCCCCATCACTGCTGATTAAACATGATTGTCCAAATGTACATCCTTGCTTGAGACAGTCCCTGAACTGCAGCTTACCAGAAGCTCAGGGTAGAGCAGGGAAAGCCCCACTAGACTTCCCCTGTTTCCAATTCTTGTTCCCCATAGCATTACCCAGTGGCATCTAGACAAAGGAAAATCCAGTCACTTTGTTTGGTAGTCTTTCAATATTTAACTTTCAGTGAAGTGGTGTTTCATCTTCCTATGGATTTCTGTAAGGTAATGGACTGGCTCAGCTGAAAACATCTTGATTGGCAGCACGATGCTGTATCTAATTAGGTAACTCTGAATTATTTCAGTGCCTTCTCAGCAAAGAGCTCAAAATGGAGTTTGTTGACATTTTTTAAGCTAGCTTAATACCAAGGAAGTGAAGAATCGCCACTGTTTATTTTGCAGATGAGGAAGACAAAGATGCAGGGCAGAATAGTTTTCTTGAAGCCACTGAGTGGGCCACTGGCTGGGCAATGAAGAGAACATGCCACTCCCGACACCTTGTTGGGTGAATTGTCCCCAGCCTGGACAGCGTGGGATCCACTCCCAAGGCTCACACCCTGGTCACTTAGATATTCTGATTGTTCTGTAATAGTATGCATTTGTGACAGATGGTAATACTCTTCTAATAAATAATCAGTTCTTAACATGAAAATTATACCTGCAAGCAGACACAGAGCTAAACTAGTACTTCACTGAAATCCAGGTATTTGTACTTCAGGGAGGCTAAAGTGTATCAGGTAAGCATTTTGACATTTTTCTCCAACAGAATTTAACAAGGTTGGAAAACAATAGGACTGTATTTAAATAAGCCTAATACAGCAGAAGCTGATAGAATAAGATAGTGCCTCTTGGTTTTTTGATAAGCCCTAGGACTATAAGGAGTTTAAGACATATGGAATTCCATTACTTAATAGTGTGCCAAAGGATATCCAAGATAATAAGGACAGAAAGGAAGCCAAAGAGAAACCAGAAAGACTTTTTGTACATTTATCTATTTTGACTCCTACTGTGGAGGCTTGAAATTGGACACACATCTTGACATCCTGCTGTATCCCAGATATTTCTCTCCCAGCAAGTACTGGCAGCTGTGTGTACAGTTGTGGAGTCACCGGTGTTGCTTGCTGAGGGAACTCGCTGTCAGCAGAAGCACCAGTCCTTTCCAGTGTCAAGCCAGAGCAGTTTGATACAAAACCTTCCAAAGTCACCAAAATGTTCCTTAACTGTTTCAGTTGCTTTGGATGAATTCTTAATCTCCCTCCTCCGCCCCCTCACCAAAAACATCTAAACTTTGAACGTTTGGGTGCAAAAAGCCTCTGAGGTGCTGTAGTTCATGCTGGTATTTAAGTACTGACACAGCGATGCTAAACTGAATTGTGCAGAGCCTGGAAGAGCAAGAGACTATCTCTTGCTGAGGGTTAGCAGACAGCAGCAGGAACAGGGATTTGCTGGGCATTGCAAACTTCCTTTCTGCCTTCTGAGGAGGCACTTCTGTCGCATTATCAAAGAGCCCAAAATACAGTTTTCACAATAAATACATTTTTCCCTTTATCCTATTTGAAGCATAGACAGGTGAGTCCATAGAAACCCAAGTCTTCATAACATTCTTATTATACCAGGGAAAGCAGCTTCAAAGGATTTCTATTGCAGACTCATTTCTAAAATGAGTCATTCCATTATTTTATCTCTATGTGTGTTTTAAAGAGAGACGCTGTCATATTATATATATATATATCTATATCTATCAGTACATCCTCCTCTTTTGTATTGGCAATTGTGCATCCAGAAGGCCTCATCACTGCCTCCATTTCCAGAGGTTGTGTGTCATACTGCTGGATTGTGGCTCCAGAGCAGGGAGCAGCACGTACCAGGCTATTAGTGGGCCAGTGCCTGGTTCTGGGAACAAGAGGGGAAATGGATGATATGACAGCAAGTCCTAGAGCAGAGAGCTCTAATGCTAATACCCTGTGTTGTTGACAACACTCTCAACCAATCCAGCTGAAACAGCTTTCTGGAATCGGGGAAACCTTCCACCTCCACAGCTATCTGCCTGTTGGCACTCTTCTTAGCTTAGTTTTGTGAACTCTGCTGTTAAGATTTACCTCTAACTTTTCAGGATCAACACCAAAACTACTTCGTATGGATTTGAGCAGGTCTAAGAAACAAAGAGAAAGCAATCCAAAAGACTGTCTGCCAGTCACACAATGAAAAGCCACCCTCATTCTGATGGAGATGGGAAAGGGGACCCTTTTCTCTCCCCTAACAGGAGGAACTAACTTCACCCCTTTATTGATGCCCACCTAACTTCAGTACCAGCACGTCTGTGTAAGGGACAGCTCGTGTAGGAAGTCCAAAAGGTGTGCACACCGCAAATATTTCTCAACACAAAAGACGGACAGGTTATCAGGGCTGAGCTCCAGCTAAACCAATCTGTGTATCAGAAAAAGACAATGTTTTTGCTGCAGGCACCTACATGTAACTGAAGCCATCTTCCCCAGATATCAGTGAACACCAGCTGATGTGCTGCATGATCCAGCAGTCTGCTCTCTGCACAGAACACCCAGTATATAAAAACAGAAAACCACTGGAATCAAAGAATATGGGTTTTTATCTTGGGAAACAAACTCCACACAAAGCTGCTCAGTGGAGTTAAGAACACAAAATTGCACAAGGTTCACCTTCTAGCACAGGTTAACACCTTTACACTTTTGCACGGGATAGTTTCAAACTAGGCAACTGCACAACCGTGTCTAGAAACGCCTCCACAGGGTTTTCTTACTCATCATCAAAGCAGATCTATCTATCTTATTTGTGGCTCAAGCTATGGAACTGCTGGTAGCTATCCTGGAACACATCGTGCAAGTCACGCAGTCTGAGACGTGACTGCCAACAAAACTCACCTTGAACCAGCACAGAAGCCTGGGGAGGATGCATACAAAGGGATGAGCACATTCCCCAGTCCAGGCAGTGTTTTAATCACAGTTCAAACAAATTTGTTCTTTGAACTGTGACCCTTCCATTGCTTTATAGAGCTGTTACATTTTAAGAATCTGGCCGTGCTTGGCTCATGTTGGCCTTGGTTTTTAAAGCGCTGTCACCTGCCTGTGTTATTCTGTAGGTCCCCTGTGCAGTAGGTTCCCTAAGCACAGCCTGAACTTTAAAGACCTGTTAAATCCAAGGGAAGTCCGCGGACTTAAACAATGTGCTTATAGTTCAGGGTATTCCTGAGTGCCTGTCTGAACAGGGAGCTCTAAGTAGATTTAGTCATTCAAAGAAAACGTGGGGTTTCTTAGTGCTGATAATTAGCTGCTGACTCCTGAATGTATATTTTGAGCAGTACTTCTGCTATAGGGTAAAGCTATGAACAGCTTTGCTAGAGAAGGCTCCTTGACTCCCAAAGAGTTACAGCATTCACACTAATTGCAACATTCATGTCACATCACCTCAAACTTAAGCTCGTAATTGTAAATAAATCCATTTCTGATTTTAGTCATTTGTCTTACATTCACGCTTACTGGGAAGGCCACTTCAGCTATATGCAATCCTTTGAAAATTACAGTCCTTAACCTGTGATCTTGATAACAACTCAGATCACCAAAAGGCGGGTTTACATTTCCATATTAGGTCTTTTTTGGTTTCCCTCTGAGCAGAGGAGGACAGAAACCAACTGTTTCACTTTTGCTGAAGCTGAAAGAAATTAAACAGACTTTAACTAGCTCTGACTTGGGCTAAAGCTCTGGGTAAAGATGGCAAATACCTAGCATTTTGTATTGGCAACCTACTATTCTACTTGTTCAGTTAAACCACAGCAGTTAGGTACTACAGGCCTCACCAAAATCACTGTCATTTCCTTCAGCTGGCTCCAGGATTTAATTTTAAATAGTCAGCCGTCTCTAACCCAGTAACCTAAAGTTAAGTTGCTCCTGAATGCAATAGCTTTATTTGCATGAGGTGAATCAGAGTCTCCAGATATCTGATGCTATTCGCAGTGTATTTGAATCCTTCCAGAATTCCAAGAGACTCAAAGAGAAGTTTCTATTGACCCAAAATACAAAATAGGCAATCTGGATCTAAAAATAACCCTTTCATTTGTGAAGTGCTCCTTTCCAGCCTCCTCCATATCTAAAGAAACAAATTTAGAGAAACTTTGCCTCTCCATAGATGAGCCTGTAGCCACAGAAAAGGA
Organism: Edolisoma coerulescens; assembly: GCA_013397115.1. Taxonomy (NCBI): domain Eukaryota; kingdom Metazoa; phylum Chordata; class Aves; order Passeriformes; family Campephagidae; genus Edolisoma; species Edolisoma coerulescens. Next base: position 3,008,846 of record VWZW01005671.1, read on the forward strand.
CAATTTGGATAATCATTTAGACCTTTAGAGAATGACATCTCTGACAACTCATATAAAAATGTTTTGTTCTGGCTTTGACTCTGAACTCAGAGTCTCACAAAGAAGGAGACCTTGCATGACACAAACAAAACAAACTCTGCAGTCTTGCAAGATGCCTGCTACTTGTGTTATTTAAGAATTATGTGCTTGTCGAGTGCAAAAGGACTTCAAAAAGGACCTCGGCTCTTCAAATGTCTAAAATGGAAGGGAGAGGATCAAGCTTACTATTTCAGTCAGAACCAAGGACTTTGGTAGGGTACATGCTCTGCATATGAATTTCCCAGTGCAAGCTCATAGATTTTTTTTTTTGGTGGAAGATTTTTCTAAAAGCTGCTACATATTAGGAAATCACAGAGTACTCGAGGGGAAACATCAGCACTGCAATGATCTTGTTATTAAAGTACTTCACTGGAGATGAGGAGGTTTCATTGCATTCCTATTATACTCTTCTTGAGGAATTTCAGGGTAGTTACTAAAATCTCCATCTTATCTCATTTTCTGAGAAGAGAATTTATCCAATTTTGGCTGTCTTTCAGTTAAATTGCATGCTCTTTCTTTCTTTCTCCTGTAGATTTTCACCTCCTAACGTGGCAAGCCCCATTCTTTTTCTTTGTCTCCTTGTCAGTAATGAAAATTCCATGGAATCACAGAGCCCTCAGTTAGAAGGTAGAAAAGAAGAGCGGTCAACTCCTAACATTTCCAACACAAAATGAAAGGGTTATTGAATAAAACTAGGACATATAAGTTTAAGACAAGCAAAACACAGTTTTTTGTAACAGAGCTGTAAGTTCAGGAGTGGAACTCTGCCACAGGGTGCCAAAATGTTAAAAATTTACATGTGCTCGAAACAAGAGAAGCCTCCACGACCTAAACAACTGAAAGAAAAATCCACATCAGCCAATTATGGACAGAAGGTCCACTTGTGGCTCCAAAAGTCTCCCAGTTACAAGGCACAGGAAGTTGGGTGCTGTATTTGAGGTGGTGCGGTTGTCCCTACTGTTGGATTTGCTTCCTTGTCCTTTGCTCCTCCCCTTACACTGGTGCCACTGGCCACTCTGTCACATACAGACCGCACATCAGATCAGCCAGACCTTCGACCCAACCCAGTTCCACCATTTTTGTGGCTGGGATAGTCCCTTCTCAATCACAGAATTGAAGCAACAAGGTTATGAAATCCTCTTTTTTTTTTTTAGTGTGGTTCTGCTAACCATGCAAGCTCTGTAAAACATGCCACTTCTTGAATCATAGTGTAACACAATTTATGACAGCACCCTACAACTGCAATTTGTAAGAGGAGTTTTAAGAGGATGGTTTTAGCCTTTTTCAATCATGCCCACACAGAGTCCACCAACGTTGTTGAGTACATTTATCTACTGCTGGCAGTATGCTGAATCCTGAACGACAGTGAACAACCATTACAAGCTGCACTGAAATCACACATCTTGCATGATCCATCTCAATTCCAAAAAAAAAAAAAAAAAGCAGAGCAGCAAGCTGTATATGGCTCAGCTTAATACTTTCCTCAAGAGGATGAACCTTGGGGCCTCCCAGCTCCAGCAACCAAAGCTTGCTGTCATGGAAATAACCTGTTTGCCAGACAGGCCTTGCTCAGTGGCCCTGGGGATGGTAAAGATAGCTCTGAATCCCAAGGGTTTGAAGTGGCTTGTTTACAGCATAGCTTGGAGTTACACAAATACAAGGCAGGTGCTGTTCCCAGCAAATTTTCACTGGAGAGGTCTTGGTCACTGAATGATCCCAAATCTCTGCTTCTGCCACCATGGCAACCTTTGCAAGAGTCAAGGCTCTGTGCCAGGTTGCTTCCAAGGTTCAGCCCCAGGGAAGATGGGGGCTAGAGAGGTAATTTTGGCATTGTTTCCTGGCTACACCCACTGTAAGAGAGAGGACTAGCTATTTCCAACACTTCTACAGTTGCAGTTCAGGAGCCATAGTTTCATTTGTTCAAGGGAAAACAGATGCCAGCATATGCAGTGAGGGCTGAGGGCCCTCTTGCATATCTCCTGCAAGGACTGTCTTCAAGTTTAAATCAAGGAATGAGGGCTCGAATGAGAGGGGGTAAACACCAAAGGAGGTTGTTCAGAGGCTGTGGAATCTCCACACTCAGAGATATTCAACAATGGACAGGACAAGGCCCTAAGCAACCTGATCTAACTTTGAAGGTGGCCCTACTCCAAGTAGGAGGGGGAAGTACATACCTCTAGAGGTCCCTTTAAACCTCAGTTTCTCTAAGATTCTAAAGTCTGAAGCAAAAAAAAGCCATCACAATACCAAGATGGTAACTGTCAGGCAAGTTAAAGCTGCTCTGGCTACTCAGGAGCATAAAGTACTCAAGCCAATGTCAGAGGGAAATGGCATTTAGTAATTTCTTGGAGGAAATGATGTTGTGTTAAACTGACTTAAAACATTTGATTTCCCTTCTTTCGCAAAGACACTATCCCAACATGACTTATGATACAGGATGCCAAGTTCTGGTTCTCTTGGTCCTAGCAACTCTCACTCTGTCCTCTCACATCATGAAGAGGAGAGGGGGAAAGGAAAGGTCTGTAGCATCCCATCTTTTACTGTACCTGAGTATGACAGGCCCACAGTAGGAAGGATGTATTTTGGTGCACATATCCTCCAGCTGCAGCCGTTCTCCAGGGCTGATGTCATAGCTCTGCTTTGGGTAGCTGACCAGCCAGCCGTAGTCCACCCCGGTCTTCATCTTGCGGTATTCGTTCTCCCGCTCTCGCTGCTGCTTCTCTGCCTGCTTGATCTGCCAGCTCAGCTCCATCATGAGTGTTTCAACCACCATTTCTGTGGGGTTCCTCTGGGAAATGCGGTTTGGGGGCTCATTCCACCTGAACCAGGATGCCAATGACATAATGCTCTGTGTGTCTTCTCTGGGAGCAGGTTGAGGGTAGAGAAGGAGAGAAAAAGAACAGTGCCATCATCAACATACCTCAGCTGAGAACATTCTTCCCCTCACACCCCTCCAGTCTGTTGTTAAAATTGCTACTGGATAACCACTTGGAGATAATTGGTGCTGGGCACCTTGAGAAATCTCACTCGTAGCAGGCAACTTGCTCAGAGGGCGAGACAAAGGGTGAAGAGGCACCGTCTTCCTTAACTTCCACTCATCATGTAATTAAAATGAGTCACAGTTCTTACACCTTAAGTCAGGTTACAAGGATACCTTGCTCCCTCCAGGCTAGGCTGGGGAAGCATTCTCCTGCCCACACATGGGGCTCGGGCTCGCCTGGCTGAACCCTCATGGGAGGCCACAACCTTGCAGCAACCCTACCTGTAAAAACTCAGTGCATGGAGTCAAACGATTGCTGGGAGCTACGTTCTAGCCAGGAGATCCTTAGCAAGGAGGCAGGATAAGTGACCTGGTGCAGTGGGAGGAAGCTGGTACCCACCAAAGCTGCTGTATCATTTCCTTTCCCAGTTGGACAGGAGAAAGAAAATGTATTGAAAGGCTCATGGTTTGAGATAAGGACAGAGAGAGATCACTCAGCAATTACTGTCAGGGGCAAAACAGACTCGACTTGGGTATATTAGTTTATTACTAATCAAATCAGAGTTAGATAATGAGAAATAAAACCAAATTTTAAAACACCTTCCCCCCACTCCTTTCTTCTTCCTAAGCTCTGCTTTACTCCTGATTTCTCTACCTCCTCCCACCCAGTAGCACAGGGGGATGGGGAATGGGGGTTGTGGTCAGTTCGCCATACATGGTTTCTGCAGCTCCTTCCTCCTCTAGGGCAGGACTCCTCACCTCCTTCCTCTGCTCCAGCATGGGGTCCCTCCCACAGGAGACAGTCCTCTGTGAACTTCTCCAGTGGGAGTCCTTCCCATGGGCTACAGTTCTTCATGAACTGCTCCAGCCTGGGTCTCTCACAGGGAGTGCAGTCCTTCAGGAACAGGCTGCTCCAGTGTGGGTGCCCCATGGGGTCACAAGTCCTGCCAGCAAACCTGCTCCAGCATGGACTCCTCTCCCCATGTGGCCACAGGTCCTGCCAGGACCCTGTTCCAGCATGGTCTTCCCATGGGGTCACAGCCTCCTTTGGGCATCCACTTGCTCTAGCATGGAATCCACCATGGGTTGCAGGTGGATCTCTGCATCCCTGTGGACCTCCATGGGTTGCAGAGGCATAGCTGCCTCACTGTGGCCTTCACCATGGGCTGCAGGGGGATCTCTGTTCCAATGCCTGGAGCACCTCCTCCCCCTCCGTCTGCACTGACCTTGGGGTATTTAGAGGTGTTGCTTTCCCATATCCTCATTCCTGTCTCACAGCTGCTATTGCTCTACTTTACCCCCCCTTCTTAAATCTGTTATCCCAGAGGTGCTACCACCTGGACTGATGGGCTCAGCCTTGGCCAGCTGTGGGTCCATGATGAAGCCACCTGGCACTGGCTGTGTTGGACATGGGGGAAGCTTCTGGCAGCTTCTCACAGGAGCCGCTGCTGTAGCCCCCCACCACTACCAAAACCTTGCCACATAGACCAAACACACCTGGGTAGGTTTGCTGCTGCTGTAACATCAGCAGCAGGGCTCACAGGAGCCTGAGCTACAAGGCCAGGCAGAGCTTTAACCATTATTTAGCAAATGTGTTGCTGCAGCAGAGGCTACACCACCTTCTAGAAGCTGAAGTCTGACTGTGAGCTTTGCTGCAGGAGCACTCCTTCAGCACCACCACCAGTGCCAAGGGAACTGAGGCTGCTCTGAGAGGGAAGCAGAAGCACACCAAGGTTTAAACTGTTGTTACTTCTAAGTGAGAGGTTTCTACTGCTGGGGAGTTATCCAACACTGAGAAGACAGAACAAATTGCATCAATCAGCTCAGAAAAAGATGGAATTAACTCCCCACCCAGCCAATCCCTTCACATTGTCCCTTCAGGAGGACAATGCATGGAACAAAGTAATTACCTATTGTACTTGTATTTAAACACAATGGAATCCAAAACAGGCACTAGGGAGCTGAACAGGAGCAAAACAGCATCTGTTTCTTCACACAGTGCACTTACGTGCCTTGTTGCTCCCTTCCATCAGCCCCTGGGGAGAAGGGGTGGCACAAATAATGATTGCAGCTGGGATTACAGAAAGGCTACTCCTGGCAGCGGCCCAATCAGGACATGGCGTCAAAAGTTAACACAAGGGCAAGGGATTAAAGAGTCTGATTCTGCAGGGCCTGAGCAAATCCTCACTATTGGGACACAGATGCGAAATGGAGAAAAATATGCTTTTCATTTAAGCTTCCACATTGGGGTCTAGGGCCTTTAGTGACAATAAAAATCACCAGAAGTTCATAACTACACAGTATTTCCACTAGAGCTGAGAGCCACAAGCTCCCAGACTCCCTAGATGAGAAATGATCAATAGGATTCTGCCATGACTGCAAGGAAAAGATCTTTCCATGCATCATTCACTTATCATAAAGCAGCCTGCTCTCTTTCAAAAATGTTCATACTATGTAAGTACATCACACCATTAAAGGAAAATGCTCCAAAAACCCAGATAGTCTGTACAGTGCCCCACGTTTAAAATTATTTCAGGCTCTAATGCTTAGGATTTTCTAGAATCAGGAAGTTTTCCAAACTGCATCAAAGGACTAGTTTCTCTAGTCCTACATCCTACCTCTCCCAGCAAGCAATACCAGTTTCTTCAGAAGGCAGCTATAAAGGGGCTGAAAACTTGCACAGGTCACAGGTGCAGCTACCTCAGTGTCAGGCCGCAGGTCCTCTCCCAAGACTGCATAAACAGGAACTCATTGGCTGCTTTTCAGTGCTTGTAAGGAGAGATTGCTGTAGCGACTGCTTGTGCCCTGGAGTGTAGCTCCAGCTCCAGCAGTCACAGCCAGCAGCTGCTGCGAGTAATCCTGCCCCGGTCTCATCTCTGTGCTCTGGAGGAGGAGGAGCAGCCGGTCCTTCCATGTGTGTTTATCGCCAGGGTGACTCCAGCTAGCAGCTCCCACACCACCACGCAGAGCTCCGGCGTCTGCCGCTGGCTTACTCGTCCGAGACACAGGAACAAACTCAGGCTGGAACTGATGTGCTGACCGCTTCAAGTCCGTGATCCTGCCACTCCAACATGTGCCTGGATCTTGCTACATGGTGGCCTCCACTCACAGTTACACATTATTAAGGATGAAGACCTTTCCCTTGGTCTGATCACCCCCTGTGTATCACTAACAAAAGTAAGGAGCATGACAGACCACAAGCTACTGTAAATAATTTAAAGTGTCCTATTTCTTTTCAGCTTCTGTGGTGACAGTAATTTTTGTAAGCTGTTCCAGGTACCTGACCAAAGCAGGTACCATTATTATTTCCATTTGTGCCTTTATCTTATTTTAATTCTGGCTATGACCTGATCGCACATTGGTTTAACTCTGCTGACTTCAGTAGCGTTAGGGGTAAATCAGTGTAAACCATTACAACTGTGAAGCTGAGGAATGCCCTTCCAGCTATTCCTAGCTCACCAGCTGTTTCATCAGAAGAGGAACAAGAGAGGAATTTAGTAGTCACACTGGGAAAGAGAGCAAGGAGACTTGGGTTTTGCACGATCCTGGGCTGTTCTTACTGCCTTTATGGTTTTTAGTTCCACAGGTCTCCCTCAAAGCTAGGCATTCTGCTCAAGAACCATTTTTACTAGCACTAGTATTACAGAGAATAAACAGAAAAATATTTTGGATACCTTGTCTGCTGATATCAAGGCCTGCTGAACCTGAGCCTTGCCCAGTCCCAGAGCTTTGACAAAGCTCTGTTAACAGGCAGATTTGCTTTTGGTATGGGAACCTGGATACCACTGACCCCAAATGGGGCTTCCACTTGACTGCCATAAAAAATCTGCTTCCACAGCAAAGAATATAGAGGAAGGCAAGCACCTCACCTGCAGCTGAAATGGCCTGTTTTCAAATGAAAGAAAACCCCATGCAAGCGTCTCATGCACACTGGCAGCTTGTGCTGGCTGTTCCTAAGGGAGCCTTGTTTGTATGAGATTGTTTCCTTCCCCATCTCTCATCCATCATCTCCTCTTTTTGAGAGCTGGCAATTGGCCATCTCTATTTAGCAGGCTCTACAAGCCACCACTCTTCCCACCACTGCTCTTTGCAGCCTGCAGAAGATACTGTGGCCTCCATTAATTGTGGCTGCTGGTTTTAATTTAAAGTTCACAGGCAGGCTAATCATTAACTGACTCAAAATGGCTTTCCCATGTGGAAAAACTTAAAGGACTGTTGGCAAGATATGGACAGCTAAAGAAAGGCAAAAGTTACAGCCTGACCTTATTGGGGAAAAGGACAAATTTACACCTTGCAAGCACTCACATTAAAATTATTTTTAAAAAGAGGCATTGCCCCAGCTGAATACAGATGTTTCTCTTGCACAATTAGTCCATTTTCTAATTCCTCCTAAGAAGCTATCCTGGGAGCTGACACAATCCAGTTGATGAACTACTCCGGTGTTATTCAAGCAAAATTTCTGAGGTGTTTATGTAAATTCCACTCCAGAAACAGATCTGGGTTTCAAGACTTTGGTGTCATTGACCCTAGACCTTTGTCTAGAAGACAAGCCTTCCCCTCACACTGTTGGTTGCAAGTCTGACCAACCACCTCACAGAGTTCTAAGCACACATTTACTTTTGCTATGCTAAAGTCTGGAATACCTTGCTTTCTCTCTGTCTCTCTCACAGCCTCTGAGGGATTGCTTCAAATTTTAGCAACTGTTAGTAAGTCCATCTGAGAGTTTTTCATGTAAATGTTTTCATGTTATTTTGCCTTTCTTCAGAACTCCTTTTTGTTCTCTACACAGTTAGCAATTCCTGCATTTTTCTCCTCATGTACTTTACAGCTTTCTTCATTCTTTTCTCAGGGCATGTTCTGAACAATTTCACCTCATCTTCCATGTTTTTACCTTCTCCCACGTTTCCCCACGTGATTTCCTCTTCTTCTTCCAAAGAATCATCAGAAATATCAACATTCACATGCCTTATCTGTTTTTTCACCTTCTTTAAACAGGATTTCAGCCCTTCCTAGCTCTTTCACCAGCAAAGGGAGTATGTTTCCTTGGCCTGCTCTCTGGCTGGTCTTTGGCCAACTGGAGGCTGTTCATACAACCTGACAGCCAGAGTCTCCTCCAGGCTCTTGCAGGCTGGATCGCCACTTGCTAAGACTTGTTACAGCAGGGCTGCTTTCTGCTAAACCATGAGTCAATCAGCAGGGCCTGTTTAGCCTATAGAAAATGAACTTCTGCGAATAAAAAATTCCATTCCATTGATCCTTCTGCTGGTTCCCAGGTTGCAATGCCCTCCAGCACAGGAGAGAAGTATGCAGAGGGTGGGAAATGTGCATTTTGAAAAAAATGAGAGTAGAATAGGACTCCCAATAAAGGTATGTCCTTGGCTTGACAAGTCTCCTGTGATTTGCCTTTGCCTTCACAGTCCAGGAGTGCTGCTGACAATCCTGGGTGACTCTCAAGAGCCTTAGAGGTGTGGTAATTGTGTAGGAGCAGAAGGAGAAGCCTTAAAGGGCTTGGGTGATAGGAGCCTAATCCATAATCCAGTGATGTCAGCAGAAGGGTTGTCACTCATCTGCAGAGAGATTTCCAGGAAATCCACCATCATGCAGTCAAAGCACACCAACAAACTGGGCTGAGGAGCTGGGAAATGCCTTCCCTCCCTTCTTGTGGGTGGTAGTTCCTTACAGCTACAGTCAGAGAGCAGAATTTGCTCCTGCAACATACCCACTTAGCCTTTTTCCACACACGCCAGATCACAGGGTCACAAACAAGGAAATTTATTTCTGAAATAAGTGGCTCAAATCTCCTGATTGTCCCCATAATTGTACTTTTTAAGAGACACATAGTCACAGGGAAAAGCGATAATGTGAAACTGCGGAACATATTAAACTTCATTTTAAATTATTTACCTCTTTAGTAAAGTTTGGATTATGTTGTCCAGGAAAGTCCAGTGTCCTTCAGATAGCAAAGCGTATCTAGTATCTGCCTGGACTGGAACTGACAGGTAGATTAAAATTGCTTTGGCTACACCCATCTCTGAATTCTGCGCTAACTGATGCAATGTTTAACCAGCTGCTCAGGCATAAATTGTGGTCATGGCTATGCTGCTGGCTCTATCTGCATGAAGCAGCATTAAGTAGCAACAGCATCAAAGATGAACCTCAAAATCGACTTCGCTTGTGATGAAGATATTTCAATTTTGTTCCAAAGAATCTTAGCAAGTTCTAATTAAGAAACTGCTGCCAACACCTTCTCAATTTTATTTATATAGTCCACCACAGCTTTGTAAAAGAATCCCTGTTCTCTGTTCTCCACCACTTTCTGGTTTGTTCAGCCTGGAGGAGACGGAGGGGAGACGTCACTGCAGTCTACACCTTTCTCACAAGGAGAAGCAGAGGGGCAGGCACTGACCTCTTCCCTGTGGTGCCCAGTGACAGAAACAGAGGCAATGGCCTGAAGCTGTGTCAAGGCAGGTTTAGTTTGGGTATTAGAAAAAGGTTCTTCATCCAGAGGGTGGTCAGACACTGGCACAGGCTCCCCAGGGCAGTGGTCACAGCACCAAACTGACAGAGCTCAAGAAGCGTTTGGACAATGCCCCTGGGCACATTGTGTGACTCTTGGGGATGTCCTGTGCAGGTACAGGAGCTAGACTTCAATGATCCTTGTGAGTCCCTTCCAACTCAGGAAATGCTATGAATTTTTTTTTTTAGCTACTTGCCATTATTATCTCCATACAGAGAATTTTACCTTACCAGGACCCAAAGAACCCTACTTCCTATCTGTCTGGAATCTCCTTTCTTGTTCAGTGACATGGAAGGCTAAGGTGTTTACAGCTACTTGCCACGTGATTGTAATCTCAGTGGAAATTATTATAACCTCAGCCTGAGACGCTATGAGGCAATTAATGCTGAAAAAGCAGTAGGTAGAGCTTTTCAATCAAGAAATTTAAAAGCAATGCAAATACCATGATATAACACAGCAGCATTCCTCATTCTGGCCTGCAGAATAAAGAGAGAGAACTTTGGAGGACATTCAGGGGTCTGCTTATAGACCACAGCAGAAAACCTGTGTTTTGCTTTATAAGCACACTGATTCTCCTGTTGTGAGTGACACAAGCTATTTCTGGACTAAAAAAATTGAAAATCACAGTGGTTAAAACATGTCCAGGCACATGACCCTGTTACGAGTAGCAAGGAGCTTTGAATAACAGAAGCGCAGGGGATGAAGCGAACGCTTTAAATGCAACCTTACTGCCAAGTCTTCGTGGTTGCAGGTGCTTAAGGACAGCCAAAAGCACCTCACAGCAGTGTCCAGGAGGGAGCCAGCTGTGACAGGGCACGGTGGCACCCAGCAGGCCCTTGCACGCCAGGCAATGCCTGTCTGTCCCCAGCAGGGCTGTGCTCCCGATCCCAGGCTGTGCTCCCGCTGCTGCCCGGCTCTGCTCCCGGCTGACAAGCGCTCCCCCACACGTGTGACAGCCGCGCTGCTGTTCAGCCCCGTGCCCGTGCTCGCTTTTCTCCAGCACGCTTGGCATGCACTGTCAGCATTATAGAAACGGACCGGCTCTTTGTCTGCTGTCATTGCCACAGAGAGTTGAAGGTGCATGAGTAAAAATCACCGCTAGGTAAACGTGACAGGAGGGCAGTCAGAGCGAACCTAAGGTGCTGCAGGATAAAAAAGAAACAGAAGTGGTACCATTCCTACCAAAGGAAAGGTCGAGTGGCCTTCTGGAAATACCACAACAGGGATGATATATGTGAATATGTCACATTTCCTACAGCTGGTAGCCCTCCCAAGATTTTTTTTTTTTTTAATGGAAGTCTTTAAAATTGAGAACACACTAAAAGTACTGCTCTCACCTCCCCAGTATTTGTGTCATTTGTAACACATTCTTAGAGCTTCAGAGACTAAGAGTAGAAAAAAAAGGTCTATCTGGTGCATTTTACATCTGCATTTTGATTGTAAGAGGGGTAAAGAGAAAAGAATTCAGTGGAAACTGGGCCCCAAGTTCAGGTATGAATGAGAAAGGTGTTTTTCAGTCACTAGCCAAAACACGAAGAGAAAAGGTAGCTGATCTATCAGGTACAGCTTCATGATCTACAGCAAAGCTGCATTAATGTAAAACAGATTTGCCTCGTTGAAGTAAATGAGAGTTCTGCTGATTAACTCCAGGTGAAAATCCAATCTACAGATCTTAAAGAAAGAGTCAAGGAAGGGCCCAACAACTTGGAGCTCTCCTAATGCCTGGGATTCTCTGCAGAAAATAATCTTTGTGTTACCTGCAGAAGCAAAAGGGTGGGTTCTACTCAAATCTGCTCATGAAGCAGAGCAGTATTTTACAGTTTATCTACTTATCAAAGCAAATGAGTTCCCTTTGTTGAAAAACGGGACTATTTTCATGCCAAATTCTCACTCATGCTTGAAACAATGTTTCTGGTAGCAACCATGAAAGCACTCTGTCATACAACTCACACTAAACTGTTACCTAAACCTACAGAAGACAGGAAGTTACAGCACACTGAATGGCTCTGTTTGCCTGACTTGTTTTTAAAACTCCTATATATTGCTCAGATCTTGCCATGGTGGATCAAACACACCTCCAGTTCTATAACTTGCTTTGATCTCTGCAGACTACAAAGCCAGGTTTCCAGTCAGGACAGAGGGATGTAAAGTGTTCTTCACCATTCATTCAGCTGAGTAAATGAGAGTTCAGAAGGTAACCCAGGCCCATAGCTTTTCTGTTATTAAAATGATTCAAACCACCAGAAAAAAGTATTCTGTAATAAAGCTGTAATAGCATCTGATGGAAGGCTCCAACACAAAAGGCTTTCAGCATTAAAACTCTGAGAGATCCCCAGCTCATCATTCTCTATTCTACTAATAATTACACAATGTTATCAAAGCGGCAGTAATGTCACAGATTAGAGTTTCTAATACTGTTATCCACTGCAGATACTCCTATCTATAGAATTATATAAAGAGATTGAAACTCTGACCCAAAGGCATATTCCATCTGTCATCAGGTCCTCTGAAGGTTTTTTATTCGTATACTGTGACGAAGGCCAGACTAAGTGCTGTGAAAACGGGCAGGTGAGATGTGCATTCTCCATCCAGGCTGACGACTGATTCTTCTGGGAAAGCAGGAGTAACTCATTGCATCATAAGGCGAGAATGCAGTTTAACAGACACCTGTACATTTCTGTTCAGGACTGAACCTTAGTTACAGTATCTACCAGAAAGTATATTGACCGAAGACCCCCGAAGTCTTACTCTGCCTCGATTCACTGCAGAACTGCTCCTATAGTGAGAGTTTTCTCTGTGCTGCAGAATACTAGGACCGGAGTTAAAGTTTGATCATTGTGACAGGAGCTATTTAAAAATACACATTGTTTTTAAATTAGCAACCAAAAGAAGAATGCTAAATTTAGATTTCAAAAACTTAAGCCTGTCTTTGCCAAGGTCACACACAGCATTGGCAGCACCTGGCAGAGCTCTGGGAAAGCTCATACTTTCCACCCTGCAATAGCTGCATGTCCCACCTGCGGGCACAGAGAGAGCAGTCTCTGTGAGCAGTGAACAGCAGTGTCCTGACACAGGTTTTAATTAATATATCAGCATTCGGAGATGTGCAGCGTGTTCTATCCTTAATTACACTGCCATAACTCCAGAGTTGTCTGACTGACCACCGTGGTACCTCGCTGGGGTTAATAAACACTGGACTTCCACGCTGCAGACACTTAGTAGGGCAGGTGTCTATTCGGAGAAATTTTTTAAATGGCATAAGCACAAGGCAGCATAAACCATGCCTTCCTCCTCGATTGCCTATCATTACATAACCAGTTACCCAGCGCTTATCCGTGATCCAGGCAGCCGTTCCCGAGCCCAGCCTGGGAGAGCTGTCGGAGCGCCCCGGCCCCTTCCCTTCGCTTCCCTGCCCACCCATCCCGCCTCACCTTCGGCACCAGCGGTCCCGCTGCTTGTGCGGACAGACGGACCCAGGGCGAGCCGAGAGGGTACCAGGAGGAGGACGTGGCTTGAAGTCAAGCCCTCTAAACTGGCACAGCAGGCTTAAACCCACACTGGGGTATGGATTAGCCCTGGTGACGAGATACAACAGCTGGCCTTACGGCAGTGCTTTTGAGCGATTAGGGCTTGGTCCAGTACCTCCACAGACACAGCCTCCCGGCAAAGAGCCGGCACCTCTCGGCTCAGCCAGTCTTCGGCACCTGTCCAAAAGTCCCTCCAAACCACGAAAACTTTGTGGGCTTTTCTAACCTGCAGCTGAGCCGGCCCTTTGAAGAAATGCAGCTACGTGAGGGCACTGGGACTTTCTGAAGGCTCGGTGCCTCGGGGC
>VWZW01005671.1:3022299-3042492 GCA_013397115.1 Edolisoma coerulescens
CTGTCCCGGCGCTGCCCCGGCGGAGGCGGCCGCACCCCGCGCCCTGCCGGGAGCCGCTCGGGACGGGCGATGGGGAGCGGGGACACCCCAGCCCCGGGCTCTTCGCCGCAAAGACAGCGGTCCCCTCCGCTGGACACCACCTCCGCCCCGCCGGGCACCCCGCCCGCCGCCACCGCCGCTGGCAGCGTCCCCAGCTCCTCCTCCTCCTCCTCCTCACCGCGGTGCCCGCTCCCGTCCCGCCGCCGGCGCCCAGCCGGGGCAGCGCCTCTCGCCGCCGCCGCTCCGCCGAAGTTGAGCGGAGCCGCCGCTCCGCAGCCGCCGCGCCCCGCCCGCGCCGCCGTTCCCATGGCGACCACGAGAAGCCCGTTCGCTCCAGGGGCGTGAGCTCCGCCCGGGCATCCCACCGGCACCGGCACCGGCACCGGCACCGGCACCGGCACCGTCACGGCGTCAGCCCCCCGCGGGGACTCGCTGCTGTAGATTGAATTTGCACCGACAAATAACGGCGCAGAAACTGGAGCTACTCATTCATTTCTCACCAAGTCCTTTGGGAGCAGAACAGAAGTCTTCAGCCACAGAAGCCACAAGGGTTTCGCTGGGTTTGGAGGGATGAAGAAGGATGAAGGGCCGGCACGGGAGCTGAAAGAGCATAGGGGAAGAGAAGAGGAGGAAATTTTTTACAATGAGGGTGATGGAACACTGGCCCAGGTTGCCCAGTGAAGAGGTGGATGTCCCGTCCCTGGAAACATTCAAGGGCAGGTTGGACAGTGCTCTGAGCAGCCTGACCTACCTGAAGATGTCCCTGCTCATTGCAGGGGGGCTGAACTAGATGGTCCCAGTCATGCACGGCCAGAATGTCCTCTGTGAGCCCACAGTTCCTCACCCAGTCTCTTCCCACAGTGCAAAAATGCACAAAACCATCCCCAGTGTCATTGGCCAAATCCCCAGAAAATTTAGGGGGAGCCAGGCTGTGCCAGGGGGTTGAAGAGCTACAGCCTTGGGGAAGGGGAGCACATGGACAGGTGACAACACCCAAGGACACATGCAACCTAAGCATGTGTGCAAAGTCAGTCATGTCCCAGCTGAAAAGCTTTCATAAATTATGGCCCAAGTCATGACATGCCAGTATTTATGCAGCACTCACATGGCCAGAGGACAGAGGTGTTTCAGACCATGTACATGTGTGCAGCACACAAATAAACCAAAACATCTAGCTAAAAAAATTACAGATTAAAAGATGCCCAGTGCATTTTAAATTAAAATGTATGAGGATAGGGGTGGGGGGGGAGATGTTAAAGTTTAGTTTATTATTAGATCAAAACCCACAGCTGGACTAACAAAAAGATTAAAAGCATTTTTGTGCGCTAATTATCTGTGGAGGATTACTTGTCTGTCCAGAGCTTCAATGCCAGCCCAGTTTGTAGCATTCTGGGTATGCTCTTCTCTAAATGGGGTTGTTGAGTTTAAGTAAAAAGTTATTTTACATGAATAAAGACCATTATATTTTCATACGTTAAAACCTATTTCAAAAGTCATCAACTCCAATTAATGCAGAACAAAACCCCCTTGAAAATGCTTAGTTTTCAGGTATATTTTCCAGGTTCTATTTTCAATGCAGCAAATTCCTGGAAGTTCTTGCCATGAAGCAGAGACACTGGTGACTGGGGAATATCTTTGGGAACATTTCTTTGCAGATATATAAGCCTCACAACTGAAAAATCATTCATCTCTCCCATACCTTATTTAGCAGTTGAAACCAAGGATTCTTTTACTGTTGTACTGACATGACTTACCAGATCAGTCAGCACTCAGATCATCAGTTGCTTGGTAGCAACGCTCTGGTAGCATGGATGGAGGGAAGGTTTATTCAGTGGTACATTTTCCAGGACATGCCATGACAATCAAGTTTCACCATATCACAATTTGTAGTGCATTTGAACACTATGTACTGTAGTGTAGTCTACCTGGGACTGCTATTTCTCACCTGAGCACACAGCTAACACTGCAGATGTTGCCTGCAGACCCTTCATATTTTGGTGTCAAAGTCATGGACCTCTGACACTGGCACTGAGGATGGACTTCTCCACCCAGTAACAATCATACTGCTGCTATCTTCTGCATGGGCCCAACCACAAGCAAATAATCTCATTCAATCACTGACAAAAAGCAAATATAATATGGTAGAGTTGTATTTGGCCTGCCTTTTTTTGGCTGAGTTGCTGAAATGTGCCAGTTAATATAATGGGGCTCACAGAGGGAACACTGCCTTTTCATAGACTTACAACCTTGCTTAGAAAAGTGCTACTTTCAGAGCTATTTGCCAGTTGTTATTTTAGTGCTTGTTTTCCCTCAGCAAAACAGTTTTTCATTCACTGGAAAGATCTTCCTGCTATTTACTTCAAATCCAGTTAGCCCACCCACACAGAAGTGCACCATGAGTAAAAACAGGAGAAAGTTCATTCAGTCTCCAGCAGCAGTCTCCAGGCTTTGCAAGGCTGAGGCTCGTTTAAGAATAACTGGCAATGTTGCCATGTCTCTTCTAGCACATATCTCTTTCTCTCCCCTCTCCCTGTTCCCCTTCTCCCTCCACGTGCTATGGCTGGGTCGTTGGGTTGTCGGTTGTGCCCAGAAAGGCTTAAATGCTTGGGTTTGAGACCTCAGCTGCTGGAGGTGCGCTGTCAGGGACCACTGGCCCAGGAGGTTAAAATAATCAGCTCAGAAAGGAGTGTCCTGGGTCAGTAAAGGACAGATGCTTGGATATGGTGTTCCAGAGCACAGCTGGATGATGGGCATGGTGTACAGGTCTTCCTCAGGAAAAGTTAGAACTATTCAGAGCAGGCTGTACTTTGTCCAGGACTCTTGGATAAACTTACCATAGAGTTATTGCAGGGAGAGCTGTGACTACAGTGAACAGCCTTTCTGCTGTCACCTTCTGCAAGCTCCTGAGTGACAGGCCCCTTACTGCATCTGAGTAGGCTCTGATGCTGGACTTTTGTTCTTGTTCCCTCTATGGTTTATTAAAACCTAGAATCCTGAAGCCATAGAAAAGAGAATCACAGGGTGTTACAATGCCAGGAGTGGGAAAAGGTTGCTTAAAATTAGTGTTAACTAGAGCAAAGGAAGAAATTTAAGAACAGAAAATCAGGCACTTCTGAGCATCCCTAACCCGCATGCAGTGACTGTAGTTAGCTGTGCGCCTCAGAACCAGTTACACCCATGGAGACTACCCAGAGCACCACAAACAAACACCCTTCCTGCCATGACGTCTCTGAAGCACCCTCTAATCCAGGGATCCAGAGTGGGCACTGGAGGAGATGGTAGAACCCCTGATGATTTTAACTCTGTGCAGCACCAGAAAACCTGAGCTGCAGTTTTTAAACAGCTGTTGCTTCCTTCTTGCCTTTCTGTTCGCCACTCAAGAGTCATTTTACAGTAGTGTAGTGATCTGTTTAATTGTTGATTATCTTAACCAAGCAACTTAACTGAGTAAATGCAAGTTCTGTACTTTTAGGTCTGAGTGAAAATGATGAAGTGTCATGAAATTCTCAGCCAAAAAACAGATGTAGTAAGGCAAGCTGAGCAGCAAAAAATACAACACAGATGGTCATGATAAATTAATTGAAGACACGAGGGGGAGAGATGCAAAAAAATGCCATGGAGCCTATAAGTAGACAGATGTCAAAAATATCTCTGATTATGCACTTAATTGCACTCTCTGTGATTGCTTGATTCCTAACATACACTGTTAACAAACAATAATCTCCAAAGGACATTGCCAAGGTTGTTGGCTTTTAAAATGACCATATCTCAAATGCTGACACAGTCCATGATGTCACCTTTGCAGAGGTAACAACTTTTTAAATGTTAATTTTCATTGCGTGATGGAAATTTTTCTGGTATTAGACATGTAACTACTTTCACACCATATTTGAAGGGGTTTTGTCCCTGTCTTACCAAAATATGTGTTATTTTATCTTACACTGATGCAAATCCAGCTGACAGCAATTGACAGATTTTCATTAGCCCCAAGAGGCTTCAAATTATTTGTCCTCTTTCATTCAAAAGTGAATTTTTCACTGTTCAAATTCAGTACAATGGGAGTTTTGCCGTTAAATTCAACAGGACCAAGACTTTTTCCATGCTCTGTTTGAGTTTGTTCCAGAGTCTACTGAAATCAGTGCAGGGGGAGGAGGGATTTAAGCTGATTTGGAAAGGAATTAAAAAAAAAGGAGGGGGTGGGGAGTGTAATGATAATGCTGTCATTTTTCTGAATACAGATATGGAGGGAATCTAATTATTGCTCCATTCAGTGTGTAACCTTATTGTAATCACTGAAACTTCCTGGGATGTGTTGTGCAAGAAACACTAACTTTAACACATACATCCCCTTCACGAGAGAGCAGTAGCAAGAAAAAAGCCAAGGACACCTAGGAAAGTGCTTTGGGGATTTGGAACTGGAGGACAAAACAGAAGTTAGATCCTCTGGAGGCAAGAACTGAAAACTCAAGTCCCAGTGGGGTCACACTGTTTGTGCAGAAGCTCCCAAAGGAAGCCAACTCCTCCCACTCCGAGACAGACAGAGCTCTGGAGCGTGCCTGTATTCCTCCCTGGGTCTAACAGATGCTTCTTTCAAACACTTCAGAAAAGATACAGGGTACAAAATCTCCCTGTCATTACACCCTGAAACCTTAAAGCCTACACTCCACTGTTAGGGAAGTAGGATCAGCCCTTTCTCGTTGCCAACAACTGCTTAAGAAGGAAGGTTTCTGAAATGGTGGTGTTTCAGAGAGGGGCACCCTGTGGGCATTTGAATTAAGCCCACATTTCCTGCAATATCATTGATATCCATGGACTCTTTGCAGGGTCACCCACGCAGCACATGGGAAGCACTTGTATCTCAGTAAATTTCAGCTCAGCATTTGGGATGCCCCTTGCACTGCTCCACTGACCTGCTGAGCACTCTCACACCGGCCATAAGCCTCAAATGCCTCTTGGCGCAGCTGGGAGCAAAAGCTGGCCTACTGCAACCCTTACACTGGCTTGGCCCTGGGGAGGATTTTCCCTCTGAGGAGGCTGTTCCCTGCTTTCCATGTACTTTCTCCACTTGAGCCTGCACGGAGGGATCTGCTGCTGCAGAAGCTGCAAGAGACACTCCGGCTCAGACGGGCTGGGAAAGCAGAGAGCAGGCACAACAATTTACCCTTTCCTGCACACAGTGTTTTGGACAGGCTGAGTGTGTTGCCTCTGCTGCCTCCCGACTTCTTATCTAAAGCCTGGAGAGCCTGAGTGTTGCAAGGACGAGGGGACACTTTAGTTGCTCCTTGTGGGTCACAAACAAGCCACTAAAAAAGCCTCACAAGGTTAAGGTGGAGAAACCCCAGTGTAAGTTTGTTTTTCCAGATTTTATCAAACTTGCTCTCTTTAAAATGTGAATTCTTAAGGTAAATCTTAAATGTCTTGAACATAATTCCTTCAGTTAAACACCCATTTTCAAAAAGATATGTAGCATTACCCACGCACAGACATGTATTTCTTTCAGTGTGGGAGGTCAACATTTGAAACTCTAATCCCAAAAACGCTGAGACTAACTCTACAGCCTGTAATTTTTATCTATTTAGTTAAATTATTTAGATTTCATTTAAATCCACCCAAATGACTGCCCTTTCCTTGAGGCAGGCCCCAGGCCACCTCACTCATTCATTCCCTAGCGTTACACTGGGACTATCAGCAACTGAGGGCAGGGGAGCTTCGCTGGGGAAGGTGTTAAATGCAGTGATTTAGCAAGAGCACGTTTCAGTCTCTAAAGCAGACGGTGATCTACAGAAGCAGATGCATCTAGTAGATTGTATTCACAACACGTAGAGAGTCTGTTCAACCAGTCCTGAGCCTCTGTGCCCACCAGTGAGTTGTGGAACCTCGCTGGAGCACGGTCCTGCACACCGCTGGAAGGTAGAATTCCACACCTGCGGCATGAGGCAGCAGATTCAGGAGATCATGCAGAGGCTGTTCTCTGCATCAAGACAGCTACCCAGACGTATCTGAAATAACTCCGGCTCAGCCTGGATGAGATGTTCTGGTACGATGCTTATCTGACACCCCGCCCTTCTGTGTGACAGAAATTGTTTTGGGCCTGCCTGTGGAATGTTCTACAACTTAACTCAAAATACTAATTACAGGACAGGCCAGTGCTCATTTCCCTGTCATTACAGCTGTCTGTTTTCTGTTGTGATTCTAAATGGTTAAGCAAGCTGTATACTGGGAGGCATAATCTGCTGTAATACGCTGTGGTCTGATGCATGCACCTAAATTGGAGAGTTACTTAAGCTTTAATCCCCAAGAAATCAGTGATTACCCACAGGAGACAAAGGAGGGCTGTTTATAGTATAGTTGCTAGACAACAGTGCACCATTTAAAGTATATTTGTCCAAAGATTAACTGCATCTCAGAGGCTGACAACTTTTCCAACAACCTGTTTATGAAAAGCGAAGTTTAAAACATCTAGATTTTCAAAAGGAAGGAGAGCAATCCAATAATTGCGTGGCATTTTCAGGGACACGGGGAAATGATGAGTGCAGTGCAGAATGTAGAGGAAGGGGCTTCTAAGGCTTAGTCCACAGAGAAGTGAAGGAGCAGCATGATGGATACTCTGCACAGGTCCTTGCCACCCCTCTGCACACACAAGGCATGCATTTCCCCAGCTTTTACACGCCAGTGCCAGGCAGCTGCTTTAAAGCCTTTCATTCCCTGCCTCCCTCAGAGAGTAAAACCAAAAATAGTAAAGAAATTACGGAAAGTGTACCATTAAATCCATCTCCTTTTCTCCCGTCTCCTCTCCTGAGCATTACAGCAACTACCTTTGTTCCTTTTGGAAAAGGGGGATATGTAAATGGAGCAGAGCTGGGCTGCACTTACTGAGATCTATTTGGCAATGCTCAAATGCAAACTGCATGGATAATGTCCAATTTAAATGGTGTTTCCTTATTTACTGCAGTACTGTCACACTTAGTTTTGCCTCTTCCAATAGTTTTGCCTCTTCCTATAGGTTTTGGTTTTTTTGCTGTCTCTTTGACCACACTGTTTTTACTTTCTTCCCAATACAGAAAATGAAGCAAGGAAGGAGTATGTGGGCAGGGGAGGGGGATCTTTGTGTGGAAGAAGCAGAGGGACAAGAAATCCAACAGAGACTCAGAAAAGCAAGATTTTCCTGTCATTTCAAATACTATTTTCATTTTTTAAGAATCAAGTGTCTGGATTATACAGACTTTACAATGCCTCTGTGTTACTTGACGACTTTCTGAATTAATCTGGGGTTTTTTTTGCAGAGAGATCTATTCAAAATGTACATGAATTCTTCAAAATCCAATCCTCTTAACTTATTTTCTCAAAGCAGCAGTGTGAGCAGTGTCACCGCATCAGTGCTCCACCTCCGCAGCTTGGAGCATCGGCTGGCCCAAACACGGGGAAAGGACTTTGCTGGAGAAGCTGCAAGGCAGATGTGGCTGATGCTGCAGGGGCTGGGAGGTCGCCTCAGCCACCATCAGTGTTGGGACAGCACGAAGCACATGGTAGCCTTCCTTGGCAGTTCTTCATCTAATCTATTCCTAAACCCACAGTGGCAGGGATCCTGTGGCCTCCCTTGGCTACTAGCTACAAGTTTCATGGCAACATTTTTCTTCCCATCTTAGACAGGTTCTCCTTCACACAGATTAACCTGGTTTGCCCTCACCTTGTACCAAGTAGAATACCTGTGACTTGTATTTATCCCGTGACCTGCTGTGACCCCTGGTTCTTATTTTGCAGTACTTGTGCCACTAGTGTAGTTGTACATTCTTAAATGTATTATTTCACCTTCATCATCACTGAATTTCATTCTGGGCCATTTTCCCTGTTAGTCCAAACCATCTTTAACTCAGGCCCTCACTGCAGGTGAGTCCTTCAGTCCTTTCAGGCAAGAAGGTCATCGCAAAATTGTATAAATACATTCTCCAGTTAGCACCACTGGACATAACAGTAAAAATATCCAGTAGAGACAGGCTCACAGCACATCCCTGTGAGACCTTATTTGAAATTACCTCTTACACTGAGATAAAGGAACCAGAGAGAGCTCAGAGAGTGGTTTTTCAACAAACATTTCTTTGTTATGGTGCTTCATCTACACCACAGGGTCCCTAGTGCATCATTAACTTCTAAATTGTTGCACAGAAGTCTGTGCAGCTGAGAGCAGGATCTGGCCTGCACATTAGTAAGATTTGCTGTTCTGGTCTGTTTCAAAGCCATCAAGATGAAGAGTCTCTATTCTTAGCTTGAGTAGTGGCATTAATGCACAGCAGTGAAAGAAAAGCAGAGAAATATGTTCCCCTAAGCGCTACCTTTTTGTGGGACAAAGGCAGTCAGGGCCAACCATAGCTCCCAGGACACCCATTTAGATGTATATACACAGAGCCTCCAAGGTACTTGACACACATCCTCCCAGGCTGAGGCTAGAACTTGTTTGCAAATTCAGAGGAAGATTTAAACCTGGGTTATCTGCATGAATTTGAAGGGACAAAAGAGAAATGATTTGGACTTCATTAAAGATGCCCTCCCTGTAGATGTGCCAGGAAAATTGCGTCCATTGTACCAGAGCATTTTGTTTCTTTTCTATGAAAAGTGTCACAGAATGAAAATTTCAGAATATGCAGGCTCAGTTTTGTGAGGAATTTTGCTCCTTTTTTCCCTTACCTAGCAGAAAGCCCCAGAATGTGAGGGGTTTCAGCACCTTATGCCCGGTGTGGAAAACACCAGTTTAATAAATGGGATTATTTGTCCAAATAAAGGGACTGAAGCTGCTGGAAAAGTGAGGACCGGGTGATCAGGCAGCTCTGTGAACAAGAGCAGAAGCAGTGTAGAGAAAAAATGTAGAAGCAAGAAGTTATTTTCTTATGCAAAAGCTGTCCACCCCCTTATATCAAGAAACGACAAGCCATTCCCTCATGAAAGTGAGCAAAAACATACTGAACATCTCTGTTCAACATTGCTTTCAATTAATTCTCTGTAAAAAGACAGTCTCTGTCCCATCATACTCACTTGGTGTCTCCATGGACTTAGAAAGGAAAAAGACTTGAATTGCATCAAGTGAGTACTGTTGCTGCTCCAGCCTCTGAGAGGATCACTCTCTTCACTCCCCCACTTCCAGTGCTTGTAGTTTGGAGAGAAAAGCCACACATGGAGAAGGGCAGGTGAGCCACATTCCAGGGCCAGGGATGGAGGTCCTTTGTGGCAGTGGGCACAGCCTCTCCCATGGCTCTGCCTGTTTGCAGGTGGATGCTGCAGCTCTGCTTACCAAGGGCTGACAGCCTGCAAGTGATGCTGGTGCTAAAACACACCAGCTGCTTTCTCAGGCCATATCCGAAGTGGAAAATGGAAAGGAATGGAAAGGAATGGAAAGGAATAGGTTAAAAATGGAAGCCTCCTTTCCTTCCTGAGCGCTGCTATTACTGTGAAATGGTCGTCTGCTCAAAACTTGCCTACGGGGAGGAAGAGACTGTCATTTAACAGCACCTACTGCAAGGCCATTCTTATTCTGCTCTGAGACTGCTTTTTCCCAATTATCCCAAATAACTTATTCCATAAGATTCGATGCTGTCTTATTTCTTTCATGCAGTCAAGCCTCAAGTGCCAGCAAAAGGCGAAACAGAAACCTGATGGATCAGGCTACACTCCTGAAGAGGGAAGGCTGCAGGCACTGCCCTCTCTAAGGACCTGTTTTAGCATCAGGGAACAGAACTAGACAGATTCCCCTGGAAAAATTACTGACAAAAAGTCAAACGCAAAACAAATAACCTGTTCCACTTTCATCTGCTTATTGCTAGAGCAAAATCCCTTGTCAGTGAGGGGGACATAAACACACAGTGTGTTGTCGTGGCCTGGCAGCTTGTACCATCTTCACTTTGTGAGCACAGTCCAGCACAGATTCCTGCAGGCAGTGACCAGCTTTCTCTGACACTCTGACTGCTTCTGACAGGGAAGTGCACACACAGCCCTAATTCTGGTGGGAAATGTAACTTCTGGAGCAAGATACTAGTGGCAGAGAACCTACGACGTTCAAAGCAGAGAGTCTGACTGCCATCTTAGCTTTCCCTCCAGCCTTTGGATGCAACTGGTTCCTCCTCAAAGCCCAGCCCTACATCCTCATATGAAATGTGGTGTAGAGAGGGTCTGGGGCTGGACTCTGGTGCCCACCAGGAGTGTGGGTCCTGCACGGCTGTGAAGCTTCTCCATTTCACCGAGGGCTGCACTGCCCTGTGCAGAAGGAGCAGGTGGAGAAAAAGCCCTCTTCACATCGTGTTGCTGGTCTGGTGACTGGGGAGGAGCAGACAGGCTAAAGCAAACAGTGCAGCAGCTCTTAGTGCCCTGTTGTGAAAGAGAGCATGTGTGTGTGCAAGGTAGACTGAGTCCCACTCTAGAAGGCCAAACAGCAGACCTGGTGATTTAAAGTTTCAGATGTTTTCCTTTTGATGAAGTACATTTCTGGTGGCTGCAGGTCAGTAACTATTACCCTGAAGGACTGACTGGATATTCAGTGTAAGGTACACCACCAAGCTGTGCTGACCTCACTGTGTTCACTCCAGCATGGGACCTCACCCATGCATCCATCAGAGCAGAACTTGGCTTGGAATGCCTTCACCTTCTCTTTACTCTCATTTCAGCCCTGCTCTGAGCAAATCATCTGTGCCTGTCACACACTCAAACTTTAGACTGGAGAAGAGCTCAAAACAGAAGGTCAGATTTTAACCCAGCACAGCCACAGGGAGTTGAGGTCTCTTTTCTGCTGCAAATATTTATCTAGCACATTACTGATGCTTTGGGACATAATGATAGAAGATTAGAATGATTATGATCTCCTCAAAAAAAGTGGCTTGTCATGATTCATGAAACACAGCTCAGCCAGAATGAACCTGGTCCTGGACCAGCAGCTGAAATGCAAGGAAGCTGAAGGGAAGAAACATTAATGTGTTTTCAGTGATAGGGCTACAAGAGGATTAGTTCTGTGATGTCTGAGTCCAGCGTTCCAGAAACTGAACTGGCTTCTGCAGAATAATTCATTATCTCTACTGAAGGGCTTTGCTAAGGATTTGAAAAGGGACACAGAGAGTGCCCAAAAAATCACACTGGCTCCTGGGGCCTGGTCTTTGGCATTGAACTGATGTTCATTGAATGCTAGCAAGAGAAGCCTGGAAGGTGGAGATAGACACCCATGGGCACTATGACACTATAAAAAGTAGCAGGGCCAGCTCAAAAACAGTTGAGGCAATAGTCCAAGGGAAAGAAGAAAGAAAGACTGAGTTGCAGTAAATGTTCACTGAGCTTATACAAGAGATCTTTTTTTTTCCTCCCTCCATGCCACACTGGTGCTTGTCAAGGCAGATAAATGTGGCTTTGAGTTATGATACCAACTGTAACAAAATCATAACACCATCGAGGAATGCTGTTTTCAGCAGAAACACATCGGTCAACTCTCACAGGGGTTTCAGAATCCTGATTCAGATGGCTTTGTGACAGGGTTTACCTGCACATTTATTCTTTAAGGTATTTCATAGCTATTAGAGCTATTATTCAGCTCACTGGGTGGTTTATTTATTCTTTATGGAAGCTGTAAGTGTCCTGAGAAATGGCCTTCTTTCCAGTGACCGAACAGGTACCATACGGAGAGCTCCTCGCCTGCCATCTGCTCCAGCCTGGTGGGAGGGACCAGCTGCGGAGGCAGCAATCATTCAGTTTCCTCTGACACTTAGTCCTTGAGGTCTCTGCTGATTGCCCGTAACAGTCCAGCAAGTCTTACTTGTGATGTGCACAGCTATCCAATAAGAAGTGGATTACGACCATCTGTCCCATTAACGGCCCCCATTCCTCCATGGTGATTATGCACTGTAAGCGCAGGTAGCTCCTCTGAGCTTAGCACAGCCCTAACAGGTTTTGGCAGCCAAGGACCTGGCCACTTCTCTGAGCCTGCACTTACCACAGGCAATGCTACAGTGTTCTGCTTGGCTGAGGGCTCTGGCACCCTTTACACGGCCAAATCTGGTGTGGCTGCTGGGGCAACGTTTTGGCAGAGGTCAACCAGTGTGCAGCAAGCGACGAGTGGTGTGAGGGATGACAGCCTGTGCACAGCTGGTGCCCAGCGTGTTGCTCACCTCGAGAAATGCCAAGTCCTGGAATCTGTAATGAGTGATTCTTCTGTAATAGGCTGAACATATGTGTGTGTGCACTCTTAGCATGTTTGGGGATGATTTAATGATGGACGTGTCTAGGGAAGGTGGAAGACGCATAAATATTCCGCTCACAACCGTTTTGGGAGCTGATTACATAGACTGAGCTGTCCTCTCAGGTTTTGGGCTGAAGAATAAGATCTCATGTCACTGGTTAAACTGTATTTCAGGCACGACAGGAGTCAGTGCTGCAGGAACTGACTGACAGCAAAGCACAGAAAAGGGATTAGTCCTTCAGGTCAGCAAAGGAAGACAGGAGTTGAAATGACAAAGACAGAGTGCAGTCTCAGAGCTGCAGATTGCACTGCATGGCTGTGGAGCACCTTGTTTTAGAGGTATCTGAAAGTGATGGAAAGGGCAGGAAATCGAGATCCCCTGTTGATCTCCATTACCAGCTCTCACTCCACTTGCCCTGCCATACACAAACCTGCAGACGCACACCTGGGGTTTTTAAACACATACTTAGCAGCCAGCTTGAAGAGGACAAAATGTAAGAGTCACAGAAGTCTGTTCTTAATAACTGTGCAATGAGAAAACTTAAAAAGAGGAACCTTCTGACTCTCAAGTAAAAGGTGTTCAACTTCTTATAAGATGGTCCAATCTCTTTAAAGTTGAAAATACTGGTGCTCCTGTAGTTTTACCAGCAGGTTTCATATTAGGCATCTGCTCAGGCATTGCCTCAAGTGGGTGTGTGGGTCACTTCAGAAAAATGGTTGTGGAAAATCAAGCCCTCCTTCCATTCTGCATGCTGGCTGCAAGGAAACCACCAGTGCCATTCACCAAGAGCAGGACCAGCTAGAGCTTTTTGAGGCACTGGTAGTGTTGTATTCACTGAATAAACAACCTGTTATTCTCACTGGAGTGCCACGCTAAGCACATGGGCAGACGTGGAGGTGCAAACAGCAGAATGGGGGATGAGTCACTGCTCACACCAAAGGCTTGCGATGGGCCAGTCCCAGGCACAACAGCTCTGAGCACAGATGAGCTCCAGTGGTGGAAAAGGCATGTTTCAATTAATTAATTAATTAATTATTTCATTCATTCATTCATTCATTCCTAACGCCACTGCTTTTGCTTCCTGAGACCCTATCAGAAGTTGTAAGGCTCTCTGAGAAAGTTAGAAACTCCCTTTTCAAGAAGGGGTGTTATTTTTGAAACCCATGCCTTTCAACTGCAGTCACTGCAGCCTTTGAAAGGAAAACAGACTATCAGAGCAAAGAAGAGTCGAGCTCCTTGCACTCCAAGGGAGTTTGGGACCACATGTGGGCTGATCTCTGCAAGCAGAGGTGAACTGCCAGGAGCACTGAGATTGCTTCCTACGCAGTGACCAAGCAGCGCCCAGGAGTGAGCAAATCTTCCTGATGGAGCTCGAGTTAGAGGTGACAACAACCAAACCAGTCCCAAATCTCGATGATCTCTGCCTAGCAGTAGCATATACCCTCCACATTTCTTAACATGATTGACAGTTTCTGCTGAAAAAAAAGCCCACCAAATACTACAGGTCAAAAGTGAGCCCATGCATAGAGCTGGAGGAAGGGTTTGGCCCTGACCAGCACTCACTGTCAGCAGCACCAAAGGCACACAACAGCTTTTAAATGAACAGGAATAGACTGAATAGCTAGAAGCAAGGCAGTTTTGCTGCAAGGTCATGTGCCCCGTGCACCATGGGAAGGCTTCCAGCTATCTGAAAATTATTACTGCTCTGAATGTGGCGTCTTTAAGGACCAAGGCATCCCTTTTTCTCATAGCCTGCTTCCCTCCCTGGCAAAATCCTTGGTTCACAGTTACCTTCAGCCTGTAACCAGCTATTTAACTGCTTGAAACAACTCAGATTTCATCACCAGGCCCCACCTGTGCGTGAACATGTCCACACCAGGTTATAATGTCTTGTCCTCAAGCACTGATCTGGCAGGTGCTGGTGTGGTGGCAAACAGTGATCAGCTTTGCCTTAGGTCTGTCCTTAGGAATGGCCACTGGTGTTAGTATTGGATTATGCCTGCTCCAACCAGGCATGGACATTTGCATACAAGGCCTGCTTGGAGGCTGCACCATGGCTTGAACTGGTTTCAGTTGGCACGAATTTCTTGGCACTAGTGATGTGATGTATAGACATTTCACCTGTGGAGGAAAAGCAAGGCCAAGCTTTGTACAAACTTTACATGGAATCCTGAAATTAGCATTCAGCAGAGGGACTGCCCGAAAAATCAAAGTGACAGCTTGTGGATTGAAGGCATAAAACTGAAAGCCTAAGAGTTTCTATGGGGCAAAGTGCTTCAGGTGGCTTTGGGCACAGCTGCATGCCAGCTGACACATGCACAGGGTCTTCCAGCTAAAACTAGAAACAAATTCACCTCTAGACTCTCCTCAGGCTTCTAAAAAATTCTCTGTTTGATCCCAACAGCTCAAAGATAAAACTTAAAAGTTCTCAGGACTAAAGGAGCAGAATCTCAGAGGGAGTTTTAGCCAGCTTGCCTGGCTGATTGATCAAAGACACTCCCTGTTCAAACAGATGGGAGCAGAGCAGGTCTCTTCATGATCCAGCAGAGAAAAATTTTCCTCCAGCACAAAAATAGCCCAAACAAACCTGAATGTGTATTACAACCTAAATAGCACTGCCTCCCATCTGTTAGATAAGGCATAATCAAAACCTACGATGTCCTGCGAACACTGACAATGACTCTTTGCCTGAGACAGAAATCCCAGTATTGTGTTTCTGGAGGGACTCTCACTGGTATGGAAGGGATGGTCCTGTGCTAGATCTGACCTGCACCTCGTGCTTTTCCCAGAGTAAGCTGGCTCCTTACAGCATGTGCTGAGAACACTGGCCTGTGTCTCTCTCATTCTGGCCCTCTCATGCACACTGGGCTCTTGCCAGGGCTGCTCTTTGTGCCATTTGACCCAAGCCCAGCTGAATTCCAGCACCCCAGACTTGCCGTGAAGGAGAGATCGCTCTCCGTCACATCTGTACTCCTCCTTGGCTCACTCTTGAGGCCCACAGCAGGTTCCCAGTGGCCTCACAAAGCTCCCAGCAAAACCTATCTGGCAGCTCCCTGTTTCCCAACACCAGCCCCCCAAATGGGCAGCCCCACAGCCATCTCAGTGCACAATGTGGGGGCTGTGCTGGGCAGGCAGCCAGCCCTGCTAATCCATGCCGGGGCCATGGAGTAACCATGAGCCTCCCTGGCATAGCCAGGAAGGGCTGGACATCCCACAGGGCACAGTTTGGGCATGCAGGCAGGAGAGTGTGGCTGTGCTCCTGACAGGATTTGCCACAAGAGGGTCTGTTCAGGGAGGATTAGCAAAACTTGCCGCTGAGTGAACGGTGAACAGGACAGCCCTGGCCAGGCAGGGTGTGCTTGACAGAGATGAGCACTGGGGTTGATCACTGCTGCTGCTGCTACTAAAGTTCCAGGAATTTGCAGCAAGGTATTTTAATGGAAACTAAAAGCTTTGCAGAAGGACAGCTTGAATCGCAAGTGAGCGACAGAAAATTGACAGGCTAATTCTATGTTTCATTTTTAGCAGCATTATTCTGAAGTGTAGGATGGTGGTTAACTGATTTAACCAAGTTCTTACTTCACATAAGAGAGGCAGAACAAAGAGAACTACTATTTTTTTTCTTTTTTTTTTGCAATTTGTCATTATAATCAAGCACATTCGTATCTGTAGCTAGATTTCCATATATAAACTGTTAATTGCTAATGAATGTGATTATAAGAATAGTTTTGCTTCAAAACAATACATAGAGCAGTAACTGTGCACTTAGGTTTGTGTAGTAACAAATAATTTTACTTTTAAATTCTGTATGATTTTCATCACTCTGAGACTGGCCGAACACACTGGAGTGCAGTCCTTGGAGATGCCCAAAAATGTACCAAAACACAAGCCAAGGAGAGAGCAGCTCTCCCTGGCCAGACAGCCCCAAGGACAGTGCCCCGGGATGGATTCCCAAATCAGTCAGGCTGCCTTGGGGGGGGGTGCAGGCTGTGTTCATCAGCCAGGATGAGTACAAGAAGGCGGGTCCTCCCCAGATCCCAAGCCCATTCTTTCCACAGAGGGTGGCTGAGCTACTTCATCTCAATCTCAGTGGGCTCCACCTTGAGGGACAGAGGTGTGCTCCCAGCTTCTTTGGAATCGTGCCCAGAAGGATCAGGTGCCAGCATCAGTTCCCAGTAGTATGTGAACTTGTGATTAAATGCACAAATAAAACTGCTGATAGGGGTGTGCCTACGTTAGGCTGAGCTGTAGGCTTAGGTTAATACCCAGCTCTGTACGGTGGGTATCACAGCATGCATTACACTGGGAGCAGGAATCTTCCAGGTTAGCTGGGGATCCTTTGTCCTTAACCCAAATTATAGCAAAGATGTAGTGTTTGGCAGATGCTGGCAGGGTGAAAATCCCCTCTTTCCTCTCCAGCTGCCTCTTGGCAGGGATAGGGCGGGGATGGATGCAGAAGGCAAGCCTCCACAGCCCTTTCAGCCGCTCCTCTCCCGGGAAAGCCCGAAAGCTCACGTGGTTCAAAGGTGTTCCTCTCCCATTATCGCTTCGTTCGATCCCATTAAGGTCTCTCTGCAGAAATGCACGCACTGGTGGCACATCTTCGCTGCTGTCATCTCTCTTCGCACGGCTCGCAGCTTGGCTCCCGCCGTGCTCCTGCTTTGGCAGAAGGGACCAGCGTGTCCCATCGCCTCAGAGCACGCTCCACCCTGACCCCAGCTGCGTGCCCAGCAGTGCTCCTGTGACTCGCAGCTGGCACTGGTGGCCTCCCACGCCTGCAGCCGGCACACGCTCAGTGCTCACAGCTGCCGGATTCCCACCAAGGGGTCTCAGATCAGCAGGAGAACAGACCGTGATGCCCTGAACCCTGCTGGAAGCTGTCTCCCTGCCTTCCCTCAGCCACCTGAGTTATGGTGACAGCTTTCCTAATAACATTTCAGAATTCTGATAATCAATAATGTTTACGGGGTTCACCAGTTCCGCTTTGTTTCCCTCTCCTCCAAAGGTTTGATCTCTCTCCTTACAGAGACTGTCATTTTAGGATGTTGTTCAACAACACTTATTCTCTCACAGCAGCAAAATCCTTATTAGTGACCCAATGAGCAATGATTATTACCCTGACTACCACAGGGTTTGTGTTTGCATTTCTTTTCCTTCCTGATCACCTAGTCCTGCATGCTAATCCAAACAAGACCCTTACTAGCAACATGAGCAAACCAGTGCTGTGTAGGCTACTCTGGGCAGGAACATCATCTGCTTAATGACACGAGGTGGGAAGGGTCGGACTCTGACCCGAGCTATGGTAGGTATAAGCTGTCTACACTCTAAATTCCCCCAGAGCTCATGAGAATCCAGAGTCTGACTCACATCTCCAAAGGTGAGTTTTATGGTACAGTCAGGAGACAGGGTGACATGTGCCCTGGCCAGCCCTCTCTAGCTGCTGTCCTTCCTTTATCTTCTTTTCTGTTTGGTCTGAGATACCTCAGTGGCAAACACTCTGTTGTGCACCATTTCTGCCCCAAAAGAGCACCACCATTTCTATTCCACTGGAGCATAAGCAGTAATGGCACTCAAGCGTGGGAGAAGAAATCACCAGGGTGTCTCTACTCAAACAACATCCAAGAAGTTCCTTCCCACTTTTCCTGAGTTTTGCCTTTAAAGTATTCCCTCAAGACTGCAGAGCAGCTCCTCCTGATGCTGTGAGGTCCATATATCCCCCCACCCCGTAGTCCTCAGCTGCTGTGGTGCCTCAGTAGCTCTGGGGTTTGGTCCAGTCTCACAAGGCAACACTGACACAAAAATCCACCCAGACAAAGAGAAAAAGTGATCTTGTAACAGTGTCTGATTTTTAAAAGTAATTTTTTCAATAAGCTGAGCCTGCATTTGATCA
Organism: Edolisoma coerulescens; assembly: GCA_013397115.1. Taxonomy (NCBI): domain Eukaryota; kingdom Metazoa; phylum Chordata; class Aves; order Passeriformes; family Campephagidae; genus Edolisoma; species Edolisoma coerulescens. The sequence goes on from VWZW01005671.1 coordinate 3,040,435, forward strand.
CCAAAAGCAGGTCATTTTGGGTAAAGGGCACTGACAGGAAACAGGCATTTACTGAGCTACTTTATGGCAACAGACTAAAAACCCTCTCCCACAGCTGCTTTGCCTCGAAGGGTGTGGTGAATAGGAAACAAATCCAGCCTTCCTCCATCCTCTGATCTCCAGTTATCCGGCCCACTGGCCTCCTGCAGCAATTTTCTCCATAGCCCACTGTGCAGAGTGTGCCCTCATTGCCCTGGGCCTGCTTAACCCAGCTCTACCTTCATTTGCACTAGCAGCAGCATTACATAAATTACTTACTCACTAATGGTGCCTCTCTTAAGTAAGCAAATGGGATGACATCACCCACCAGCGACATAGCAGCTGCTCAGGGAGGGAGGGAAGGGGTGAGCCGTGTCTGCGTGGGTGTGCACACAGACCGCTTGAGCCGTGGCTGCATGGCAGAACCCAATCCTCCCAGGAATGGAGACAGGATCAGCAATAATTCAGGCCTGGAAGAGACCTCAGAGGATCTCAGCCTACCCTCCTGCTGACAGTAGGGTCAGAAATGAGGCCAGACCAGGTTGCTCAGTGCTTTAACATCTGAGTCTTGAAAACTTCTGAGGATGCAGCAAACAGCTTCTCTGGGCAACCTGCTCCAGGGTTCAACTGTCCTCCCAGGGAAACATTGCTTCCTTGTATCCAGTCTGACTTCTTTTTACAACTTAAGACCACTTTGCCAATTGTAAAGGTGGTTTTACATACTCCTGTATACAAAAATATCATATAGATGCATTCAAATCAATCCACATCTCTGCCCACATCGTTGTTCATAGCAGCCCAAGCCTTCTCCAGCCTTTAATAAATTTGTTATACAATATTTGTTGTACACAGCATCATTTAATTTGTCTGTGGGAGTGCAGAAATCGGTTCATCTCCTAAATACCTCAAGCAAGCAGGACTATAGGCACTAAGGCAGCTAAAATGACTGCATAGATTATGTTTTGTCCAGATGCTGCATTATTCCTTCATAGTACAGAAACCTACTGCTCACAAATTGCTCACAGTCTCCCTCCAGGCAGGAGGATCCCTGCCAGGTGCTCGTCTCCAGGAAGTTTCTTCCTGCCCAGCTCAACCTTCTCCATGGGGTCAGGTGGTCCCATGCATGGGGCAGCCCTTCTCCAGCCCAAGCTGGCTGGTGACAGAGACCACACAATGTCTCCTGCGTGCTGGGGGTCTGGCACTGGCCTCAGGCTGTGCTTTGGAAGATCTTCAATCCCCCAAAACCATTGTCACCCCACAGGACTCTACCCAGCAGCACCTAACTTTGCTCCTCCCAAAAGAGTGGTCAGCAGGGTCTGGTGTGAGTTGCTGTGATGGTCACGAAAGAAAATCACATCCACCTGCCACGTTCAGAAGCCATCTAGCAAACTGACAGCTGGTGAGGAGGAGGGAGTGAAGAGAGGCACTGGCAAGCACCAAAAGAAGTGGTGCTTGTTAATACCCACCTTTGGGAAGGGAACTTTGCTTGAGATGGTTTGGTGGCATAGTGCACAACCAGGACAGTGCCAGCTTGCATCTCTGGGCCCAGAATTCTCCAAAACTAAACCAGATTAGAATGATCCTAACAACTCTCAGCTCCCACCATGATGCACAGACCAGTTCTGCATTAGAAGCATGTGGTAGAAGCAAATATTTCCACCTGCACTGAGACAGTTATTTCCAACACCAAAATCAAGAAATTTATCAAAATCCAGTAATTCCCTATCCTTGCACTTAAAATGTATTTCAAAATTGCAATCTTTAACATAAAATCAAGTCCAGGATATTTTAATTTCTCTTCTGATTTTGAGCCTCTTGGGTGTGCTCCAATTATGTTGTGAGGCTTCTTTCTAGAAAGATGAGTGCCAGAATTGATTTTTTTTTTTAATCCAAAAGCAAGACTGTCACAGAATTCTGTAATTCTGTGAAGGCACTCAGGGAGAACAAAAAACTATGAGACCTTGCACAGAAGCAATGAGAGCAGACTGTACCACTGCAGCTCATATCACTCACACTGAGACACCTGTATTGGGGGGGGGG
>VWZW01005671.1:3042530-3077924 GCA_013397115.1 Edolisoma coerulescens
TGTAAACTGAGGAACACTCCTAAAAGGTAAAAATCCCAATGAATAGAGTAGGAAGCTTAAGGAAAGGAGGAGGCTGGCTCCTGATGTGTTTTGCTCCCTGCCCTGCCTGAGGTACTGCTGTTGGCCACACCACCATCCAAGGCAAACACCAGTTGCAGGTTGACTGCCCACTACCCCCAGCCCCACTGGGTGTCAGTGCTTACAAAGTGCTTTGAACACATGCCAGAACAATTGTGCACAGAAATACAAACAGCACAGGTGTGCTGGAGATTAAGTATGCCTAGGGAATAAGGGGCTTTTCCTTCCAAAACTACCCTGGGTGAGTTGTCTCGGAGGGCAGGTGTCTGCAGAGACGCTGTTGTTCAGTGTATAACCCGCTGTACGAAGTTCTTGCCTGTCATCTCATATTAGGTCTGGTAACTTGTTCAAACTCGAGGAGAAAATGGATTTCTGTAGTAAATTTCAGGCATCATAAAGAAACATACGAAATTTTAGGCTCTTTAATTATCAAAGCAAATTCAAAGCCAGAAGAAGCAGAGAAAGCTATTAAAATCTGCTCAAAGGATAATTAAGTTAAGATTGCTTGAAAATGTAACATGGTTAAATGCTGCCCTTTGTGTATTGTGAGAGCAAGATTACTGGCTCAGATATGTCTGTTTGTTAGGAAGAAAGACTCATCTGCAGCAACCCTGCTCTACAGGCTTCTGGCAAGAAGGAGAAATTCGCTTTCCTCGGTGAATAGGTTAATACCATGCTCACAGAGATTGCTGGGGGATTGAGAGACCTCCCTTCTCCCCATGGCTAGATTCCTGAACAGAGCTCGCCAAATCTACAGCCTGAAGAACACTTCTTCAAAGTAAAAAGGAGGGAAAAGTGTGTTCAGCCTGGGGGTTGCAGAAATCGGCCTCTCCCTACCCAAAGAAGAGGATCCAGCATATGCCAAAAATACCACTACTCCGGAGACATTTCTAGTAGTGCAGAAGTCCCATCTGTAGCCAGAAAGTTGCGATGTCCGGTGTCAATAATTACCAGCAGGCAACCCGAGGAACTCCAGATGTGTCTTTACCAGGAGCAGAGCGAGGCCTGAGCTTTCCAGCGCCTCCCACTCGGGATAGGGGCAGCGGGCTGGCAAGGCGGCAGCGTATGGAGGGCAGCCAGCTGGGAGCTGCTCCAAAGCCGGCGCCCAGACAGAGGTGAAAATCAATAACGCTGCTAATAAATCAAAGCGCAACCACTGGCACACAGCCCGGCTTCGCCCCGGCCTCGGGTTAGTCACTTCTGGCTGCCCTCCTCTCCTGGGGCTGGGCCTCGCACCGAGCAGTGCCGCTGTCGGCTCCTGCTGGACAGGGGGCTGCTCCCGGCTGCGCTCCCGGCCCCGGCCGGGCTCAGCCCCCCGGGGCGCCCCTTCCCGGGAGCACTCCCGGAGCATTCGCGGGATTTGCGGGTGTGCGGGGCGGGGGAGGGAAGAGGGTCAGGCGGCTCCCCCCGGGAGGAAAGGGGTCCGGCGGCTCCCAGGGCTCCAGCCCGCAGCCCGGCCGCAGCCCCGCGCTGCGCGGCCGCCGGGCCCGCAGTGACACCGCGCGGCGGGCACCGGCACCGGCCCCGGGCACCGGCGGAGCGGGGACACGGCGGGGGGAGCGCCTGATCCGCCGGGGGCCGTGGTCTCGGCTATTGGCAGAGGGCTCTGCCTGCCGCCATCCTCCATTGGGGAAGGAGCCTTCTCCTCCCTCTCCTTCTGGATATATATATACACACACACACACACGCACATACATATATATAAATGTATATATATAGCTGCAGCCCACCTCCCTCCTCCTCGACTCAAAGCCTAGAACGCTGTCGTGTCTTGCCTCCACGCCCCGCATGCCCATTCCCACCGGTGGCGCGGCAGAGGTGCCAGCAAACCCTCCCGGCTCCGTGACACCCTGCCGGAAGCAGCAGCCTTATCTGTAATCAAACTCACCCCGCTTTTTCCCAACCTCAGTGCCTTACACCATCCCCATTTGGCTCGCCCTCCCGGGATGTTTTAAATGAGATTCTGATTTCTTCAGGCCAGGGATGATCTTTTATCATGTCTGGTACAACCCTTCCCGCGCTGGGGTGCAGGCAGCATGGGACCTGCAGGCATAATTACAGTCCCGATAATAAGTACCAGTCACCTTGTTTGTCTCCCCGCTCAGGCTGCCACCCTGTGCTGTAATCAAACTTGCTGATTGTTTTTAAAAGGCAGGTGTTTACTTTGGGCCTGATGCAAGGCTGTCCTATATTCTGCACCCGGTCACGTCGGGATCTTTGGATTCGATACTGAAGGGCTGTGGTAATCCTCCAGGCCTGTGTGCTGCAGGGCTCTGGCTCCCTGCCCTCCCCAAAAGACCTGAGACCCCTGCACTCAACACAGCATGTGGGCACGATGCTCAGCCAGAGGGCACACCCGCATGTTTGTCTGCTGTGAAGCACAGGTGAGCTGATGCTGTCCCCTCATTCCACTTTGTGAACCGCAGCACTTCCTGCAGGCTGCAGGCTCCCAGCCCCGTGATGCTTGGCAGAATGGACGTGCCGAGTACATTTCTCCTAATTTTCCCATTAATAAGCATGTGGTAAGTGCTGGTGCCGGACGGTGCTGTACTGCCAGCACCACAGACTCCCATGAGGAGACATGGCAGGACAAGACGACTCCTCGCTGCCTCTCGGATTAGCATAAGTCAAGTCAAGCTGGTCGCTCCAGCTGTGCAGATCAGTACAGGAGAGATACATCAGCACATCCTGAAATGCCAATTTGCAGCTGCGGCTCCCTCTGTGTGGCCAGCCTGCCCCTTGAGAGCCGCACACCAGGGCTGCCAATGTCTCTGACAAGCACATCGGTGCTTGCAGATGCTGCTGGCACACGATGCTGCTGTGGAGCTGCACCACAGACACAAACTTCTGCAGAGATCACGTCCCTGGTTTTCCCCAAAGTGACCTGGTTAAAGGGCAAGACTTTGGTTTTGGGGAGACAACCAGATCTGTGATGTGGCAGATCACTTGGGGAAGGCTTGGGAATGCACTGAGACCCTGGACAATAGTCCTCCTTCCAGATGCTACTGTGCTGAGGCTGACAGGGCTGTGTATCTCTGTGCCCAAGACCCCTTGGCATGTGTTGCCCAGGACCCATGGGCATGTGTTACCCCAGCCCTGGAGCTGACTCATCCTCACATATCCAGAATGAAAAGGCAGGAACACGTCTCTTCTTTCTATTTACCCTGTCCCTCGAATACTAGCAGTTTCTTCAGTGTTTTCAGGGGCCTCAGATATTCATTTTCAAGCCCCCTCAAAAACATGGCTTGGAAAAATGCAAAACACATCCACACCTGGCATCGGGCAGATGCCCATCTGGATGCTGGAGAGTGCTACAGAAGAGTCTGCTCTCTGAATATCACCGAGATCAGAGAGAACTGGGCCTCTCATCTGCTGAGCAAACAGTTGCATAAATGAAACTGCCCCGGGCTTGCTGGAGTAAACTCACACACCCAGTGTGTCCTGGAGTTCATGCATTTTAGAGAAGAAAAGCACGGAAATATCACTGTCTGCTAGGGACTGTTCACTGCTCCACCTTTTTCAGCTCTCCTCTGGCAGGTTGTCATCACGCCTTGCCTATCACACCGTTCTCCTCTGCCCTGCACTCTGGGCAGGTTTCCAAGCTCCAGCTGGGGAATACCAACTTGATTAGATTTGATTCACAAAGGCATTTCACAACATTTGTTCACCTAAACAAAATAAAAGTCTTGGATCTAAGGATATTAATTAAGGGCAGGATAGATCCTTTTGAAGCAAACTACTGGTAACTCATCAAATTTTAAACAGTACACTTTCCTGCCAAAATCCCCTGCTGAGGGAAAGTTCATATAAGTTCAGCTGCCTAACCCATGACTTCCCAAAATAAGAGGTGACATGTTTTTAACTTTTGGGTCCCTTAAACATAAAGACTCCTGTTCCAATTTTGTCAATTAACCACTCATCAAGTATGCAGGAGGTTTTAGCCATCTTTTCAGGCCTCAGACAAACAGGATGCCACCAAGGATGAGGAGGATGTGTCTCTTACTCCTTTGCCTCTGGTTCTTTTTGCTTGGACTCCCACTTGATGTGTTCAACATGCACACTAGGAACAAGAGCAAAAAGCTATCACACCTGCAGCAAGGTCCAGTTCCCAATAATTTCTGCTCAGGCTGACCTGAGAGGGAAGAATTCCTGGCCCAGTTCCATGCTATGGTGTCCGTCATACTCAAAATTCACCTTTTCTCCCCTAGCTGATTTCTCAGTAGCTACACATAGATGGGAATGAGCTGGTTCCTTTCTGAAAACTAGCAGACTTCTATGGCTGCTGCTGAGTTTATAATGTGGTTTGCCACCCCATGCTCTCAGTCTGACACCATGTTCAGTTCCACAGCACATTGCTCACCTTGCCCATCCACAAGGCCATAGCTGGAACTGCTTAAAAAACAACAACCAAAGCATGCTGCACAAGGAGAAAACTAATGGTGACATACCAACAGCGTTCCTGGGTGCTCAGGGAGAGGAGAAAGCTGACCTCTTTGGAACCAGGACAGAGGAGCGTCATTTGCAAGCCACTCTCTCCTGGTGAAGAGGTCAGCCTCTCTGACCAGCTCAGCCACCAGCCCCTCCTGAAGCACTCACAGGTGCAGGGGCCAGGCTGGCTTTGGCTCTCGCCCTTCTGGCAGTTTCATCCTGAAAGAAAACAGCTATGGGGACACATTCAGTTTCCTCTCCATTAAACCATTCCAGAAAAATAATCTCTACCAAATGTACTTTCTTCAGAAGCAGCACAAAGCCTGCTCTGTGAATCCCAACAACAATGTGCTCATTAAAAACTTGCTGTTATGTAGCAATGAAAGTGCTCTTGGGAAATGGGTCTAAAAAAGGGGGTACAGTCAGGAGCAGAACAAGTAATTGATAGAGAAAGGATTTTACAGTGAGACACTCCTTCACTAGGATAGAGTTGCTTCGGTTTTACTGCAAAACGCTCTAAGGCAAAGCGAGAGCTGTTCCTGAGCAGAGGAAAACATGCAGGCACATGTTACACTGGCCTACGGACACTGCTCACATGATGGAAAGGGCATCTGAGGGCCACATGACAGCTCTCAGGAGAAGGCCATGGTTGAGGTGGACCTCTGAGAAGAGCAGGAGACTGTCCTGAAGCTCAGCTCTGTTCCCATCAGCTCCCAGCCTTACTGAGGGTAGAGGAGTTTCACGCAGCGACAGATGCAACACAGGATTGTGCCACCGCCCATGCTTGGGCACAATCCCCCACTTCCTCTGGGGAAGCACAGCCCCCAGCTTGCCAGGCAGGTCTGGTGCACCACACTGCAGCATGAGACGAGAGAAAACATTTTTAGCCGTATCAAAATGAGTCATTCTTTTAACTGGAAGTCTAAGTGAAGTGAAGACCATTGTGCAAAACGTTTCCGTGTTGATGAATCAGCTTCTTCCAAGGGGAAAAGCTGAGCCATTTGCAGAACGCTGGCCCGTTATACAGCACAAGCCCTCCCCCAGAGACCTCGCAATTAAGGCCCGAGACAAGCTGGAGCAAGCAGGCAAAATAAACCCTAGGTTCACAGGTACCAATTAAGCAAGGAGAGCAGAAATCTGAGTTTACCACTGGCCTGACCAATGCCAGAAGGGAAAAGTGTGTCGGCCATTTTTAAAATTAGATTTAAGAGAAGAAGAGCTGGTTAACATGAACCAATAAGCCTTGCTAGGCTGAAAAATGATGACATAGCCCTCGGTGTGTTCCTGCCTCCCCCTTTTATGCATATGTCATAAATAATTTACTGGCTCTTTGTCTTCAGCCCTTGATGAATTCTGGGGTGTAGTAACAGGAGTAGCCGATGGTATCTAGACTGTTCTCCCTTCAGACAATACTACACTCTTGCATGTAATCCTATGATGGCACAAAGCAGGTTCTCCTTATCCTCCCAATCAGGTTTCTATCCTGTCTTCTTCCTGTGCATGTAATTATCTTCTGGAGTCATGTTCATAGAAGCAATAAGCACATACACCACTCAGCAGCACCATTCAGACTGGCAGAGCTGCTAAGGCTGGGCTGTAATTACACAGTAGAAATCCTTCAGCAGCAGTCAGCAGCCCTGGACAATAACAGCAAGCAAGTAACACCTTGCAGGCCAGCTTACCCATTAGTTTTTTATTATTTTTGGGGTCATGAGTCACGTGGGAGTAGCTAGCAGGTAACATGTCACATATAAGTGTTGGGCTTGGAGACCAAGGGAGTGGATGATATCTTTTCTTTGGCTGTAATCTGAGCCACCCTCAAGAGACAAGGTGTGTTATCACTGTCCTGGCAGTCATGCCAGTGGACGGGCACGCAGTGGTGTCCCACCGTGACCAGGAGTTAGGGAGTTGCCAAAGCAAATGAAACACAAGACAGGAGGTATGTGAATAAATCCAGTCTACCACCACTGCAGGCAAACACAGTCCGTGCTGGCAACAAGAGAGAATGGGAGTCCATCCCATCCAAGGGCAGGATCGTCATATTCCACTTTCTAGCAAACCACTCAACTGTCCAAAGCTCGGGAAGTTCTGCACCTTGCACACGTTTGTGCACCTTCTGGGAGCACCATGAAAGCCACAATAACCCTGGAAGCATGACAGTATTGGAGGCTGAACTAAATCACACCACTATGTGTAGGTGCCCACATTTCATTCGATGTGGTTGGGGTGGGGAAAGGCAGCCTGGATGGAACCAGTGTGCACTTCTGGTATGGACAGCCATCACGGCCTGGCAGAGAGAAGGGAGCTTTCTGGGGGAGGAGATGGAGCATGGCTGGTACAGAGGGCATAGATGGGAGGCCTGGCCCTAGCCAGGGTGAGACAAGCAAGTTCACTTGAGATCTTGGGGGATGATTAAAAAAATGAAGCACAAAGGTAGGTCTGAAGAGTTGCAGGAGCAGACACAGGTGAAGTAGCACAAACAGGTACCGCCAGTCTGCATCTCCCTCCCTCTCACCCACACCCCTCATCCTGCCCCAGCTGCTGGCCCCACAGGGCCTGAGTCTTCACAGCTTCCTTCTGGGAAAGGAGGGCTCCCACCCTTTCTCTCTGTCTCCTGCCAGGCTGGGAGGGCTCTGCCTTTCCCATGTACATGCTCCCGTGAGCCTCAGGAGGCCTGTGGACTGTCCTTGGCTGGCACTGCAAAGGGGCAAGGGGCACTCACGCCCCTTGAGGCCCCTTCCTGCAGGAAGCATGCACAAAAGTGCAGTGGTGAATTTCCCCCCTCCTTCCATCATGTATTACAAGCCTTTTGTGAAAGCAAATAATTAAAAAACAAATTAATAAAATCAAATTAACTGAGACATGACCTCAGCCTCGCTGCTTGGAGCGAGAGGTGGTGTCTGGACCTGATCGACTGTTGCTACACCTATGCCACAGCATTTTATGGAGTAGTCAGAGAAAAGGCAGAGTCCATACTGCCTGCTATTAATGTTTATTGGTGAAAGAACAACACTATATCCCCATTTTTCCAGCTTTTTCTTATGGGAAATGTAAGGGTCTGACTGGGAAGTGTTTACCCGGCTACTGGAGCTGAGAGTGAAATGAGCGTGTTGCAACAAATAAACTGCCTGTTTTTTTCCTTCAAAATAAATATAAACACAGTTGGATCAAAATCTGCTCTTTTCTTTGGTAGATGCAGTGCCTGGCTTGTCCCAGCTAGACTAAACATATTTCCCTCCAGCTTTGCCCTTCACTTTTCAGTCATGCCCCCAGCAAGCCTGGGATCCCAGAGCAACGTGGAGACAACAGGAGGATCTATCTGGGACAAACACTCCTGTGCAGAATGACAATAAGCACAGGGCAGGGGATTACTGCGGGCTAGGGAGTGTATCCGCCTCAAAAATGCTGTTGACTGCAGATGTATGAGGAAACATGTCACCATTGTAGACAGACATGTACATAGCGATGTCTGATTCAGATCACTACTAATTACTCTGGCAGGGTACTTGAGGTGCCTTAGAAAGCCAACACCCGCTGATGAGGCGTGATCCTTCCTGGAGTGGTGTTCTGCCACTGATTTCAGCTTGGGTGTTTCAGCTGGTGCTTGTCTATCCTCCTGAGAAGGGGGTTGCAACTTCTGACCCTGAGCTCCCACAAGGAGTGTGTTCACTGCTCTGTCATGAACTTCTGAATGACAACCCTGAAAGCAAGTAAGTTTATGACAGTTTGATACTCAGCTATACATAACAGCTCTCAGGGTGTGGGTTTTCACCCATTGTTGCTTGGCAGTAAATTCACTCAGGAACTGAAGGAAAAATATGATGCAAGCCATGCCCTAGACAAGGAAGAGGGAAGATGCTAGCTCTGCCCCTCTGTCCATGCAGAGAGGCTCCAAACAAGACTAAATGCAAAAAAGAAAAAGCGAAGAAGAAATGATGGATGTGAAATGCGAGGGGAAATATATCTTGTGAAAAAAATGTGAAAGAGGGAAATATAGCTAAATATCAGAGGGGTAAAAAACATCCAGGAAGAGATGTGCACTTGAAGCACCCCTTCTCTGTGGCCAGGGCTTCCATTCCCAGCTGTGCCACCTCCAGCCCCACCACAGCCTCTAATCCTTAGCAGGGGACCTGAGAGATGTGAAGGCCACTGAGCCAAGGCTCACTCCTTTGTTCCCAGGGCACAGTTCATCCTGCCCAGCCACCTCTGTTTTCCAGCCACAGTGAATGAAGAGGTACATGGCAGCTCTCCTGGACGCTCCTACGGTGACACTGAACCCACGTAGCACAAACACTGGTTCCTGCAGGACAGGTAGTCTTGAGAGCCAGTGCCCCCGGGAGTAAGTATTTAGGCATACTTGTAATTTGATTTTAAAGGTTGGAGGATCCTGGACAAAGAGCTGGGGAAAGTGCTGTGAAAAGACCTCACTGGTTTTCTAATTGGCATCTTCTTGGCATTGTAGCAACACGCATTAGCAACGGCAAAAGATCCAAGACAAGACATTCAACAAAAACGAGGTCAGTGGAACTGACACCACCTTTCCTCGCAACATTAACTGTGCCATGAAAGACACTGACTCAAACCCGGTAAGAGATGAAATATTAGAGGTTGCAGCACACATTTCTCAAGAGCTCCTCCATTGATCCCACTGCCCAGTTTATGATCAGCCTCTTTGAAGACTTCCAGTTTCAGCAGGGGGTCCTTTCATTTTCCCCGCTATGCTGGTGTGAGGCTCCCACATGGCAACCTGTGTCATCCAGTGTTCACAGCAGTGCTGACTGCTCTGGCTTCTTCTGCATGGTACTTACACATCCATGGCAGAGGCCCATCCCACACAGAGGCTGTGCTTTTCCATCACATTGCTCATGCACTTGTTTTATACTTCTTTTTTTTATCCAAAAAAGGAAAATAGAATAATTTTTTAAGGTTTTCTTTCTGTTTTGTTTTGGCTTGATTTGGTTTTAAATCATCTTAATGTTACTTGCAGAAAAAGGACTTGCATTTTGGACTGATGCAAATGGCCACGGCTGAAAGGATACTCTCATTCAAATATTGTACTGAGGTCACACAGAGCAAGGAAGTCAATTAAAATATTTTTATCACTGTTATGGTAAAGACTCTTAAAAAAAACCCGAATATTTTGCAGCCTTGCATTTCCTGACACATGAAGATGAATCTAAGTCCCAGCACTGGGAGTGAAGACCTTTGTTCCTTTGCTCGTATGGAAAAAGAAAGTGGGGAAGCACATCAAAAGGGCACTACTGCTTGCCTAGGTGCCCTCTGGGAAAATGGCAGGACCATTCTCCAACAGAAACAATTGAGGAGATGCCTGCAGGTGGACTTCAGAGCCATGACAAAGTTAGAAAACCCACCAATTTGGGTCAGAAAGAAAGGCAAAGCCTTTGGCTGGAGCTGGAAAAGTGCTCTTGACATTTAACAAAGTTGTCCTCAAAGTTCCCCAAAAAATCTGAGGTGGACTCTCGCTGTTTCTCTAGAGAAAATAATGCCACAGGTATACTGAAAACTGGGAAATGAAGGTTAGGAGCAGGATGGTTCAGTAAAAATAAATCTTCATGGCAATCTTCTTTGCAGAGAAACCAGGAAGTTTCTCTTCTCAGGTGTACCAAGGTCTTCAGGAGGAAATGATTGCATACACAGTTGCTGAGTCTGTTACCAATAACTATAATCTGTTTTTCCACTGAAGTAAACTCCCTCACTCTTTTGCAGTTCAACTCAGGTGATAGTTTTCAACACTTACATCATCATCATAAAAAGGAATGTCCAAAGTCCTGCAGGGACTGGGAGAGGCAAGCATCGGCTCTGCCTCCTGCCCAGGAGCAGCAACAGCACCTGGCAGGTGATAAGCAGCATTCAGCCTGGGTAGGGACTATATTCAAGCAGGGAAAATCAATAGGTCCTGAAGCAAAATAAATCTGCTGAGTTTTGAAAAAGATTTCTACTTGAAACAGAAAAGCTAGCATGGAGGCGAAGCTGGGAGAATCAAAAGGGCTGCCAATGTGGGCTGCCCTTGCAGAGTGGAGAGGGAAACATCATCCCATCCCATGCCATCCCATCATCGCTGCCGTTTGGGGGAACCCAGGAACACTTATCCTTGGAGCAGATCCAAAGGAGGGGAGTGACTGGCCCAGGCACCACAAGGACTGAGGGATCCCCAGCGAGGAAGCGTGGGGAGCTCACCCTGTTCCCTGCACCCTCACACACAGCCCTCTGGGTCAGATCAGTACAAGTATTTAGCTGCCTACAAATGCAAATCAGGCGCAATGTGGTGTTTCCCAAAGCATTTGCATCTCAGACACCCACATATTCCTAAAACTCTCCCCTTCCGCCTATGCACACTGCGTTAGTTTCTTCATTTCTAAAATGGATATGGTAATTACCCGCCTCTCTGGCAGCAGCAGGAGAGGAGATACCTGCTCTGCTGCCGTTACCTCAGTGGTGTCAGCACCACATCCCCTTCCCATTCCCCCTCTGTGCCGTGTGCCAGGTGATGCCAGCCACTCCTTCGGCACCTGCAATTGCGTATGGAAACTTTGGGAGAGGAGAGAAATGCCAGCTCTGAGTCTAGCCCTGTTTAAGATGGTTTTCTGGGATGATGCTTGCTGACCATTACCTCAATATCTTCATGCTCCTGCCTCAGGAAAACTTCAGGCTCCCCAGACTGGCAGCACATCTGATCATTGTGTTTCACACATGCAGCTGCTGGCAGGCACGTGATGGGCACTTGCCAGAAATACCATGGGGTCATGAGCGTGCACTGCAGGGAAACGAAATCTGTGTGGGTGCCTTTCAAGGAAACCACAAGTCTTTGGGCATCCCAGCAGTCACACAGCTCGGGAGAATCTGTCTCCTGTGTGAATTTTTTGCAGTGTATTTTTCCTGGATTGTCAGCCTTTTGTACTTGCCCTTCATAGCTAAGCCATGTCTTCATCTCATCTTGGCAGTGCTCATTTCTCACAGTAAGAGAATATCATCAAAACCTAAGAATAACAAACAGAAGTGTATTCTTGCCAATCAGCATAAAGCAATCCCACATTAAATTAACCTGCTGGATAGAGCTTTATGTTCTACTTATTTAAACATAAAATCCTGTTTGCCTTTATATAGGAAAGAGGGAAGTGTACAGGCAAAGGGGTTTAATTTCAGGAATAGGGAATACCAAACAGAGCTCACCAATTCAGTTTGCAGGCTGAACTCAGCAATTAAAATATCACAACACAGAATCTACATGCTCAAACAAACACTTCAGCTGATCATCCACCTACTTCAGGCAGGCAATCAATCAGGTCTGGCCACTCTGACACTTTTGAAAACTTGTGCAAATAAAAACAGTAGGCAGTGCAGCAAGTTAGACCTTGAGGCAGGTGCACCGGCTGTGGGCAGAGCAACACACCTGACCTAAAAGCTCCCACGCCAAAGACGGAGCCGTCAAGACTGAGGTCACAGCATAGCACATATGGTGGGGTCATGGCGTTAAATTCTGGGTGCTCAGGTGCTGCTGAACATCTCAGAGCTGACACAAAAGTTACCACCAAAGCAGCAGTGTAGCAAGCAAGAGGATGCAGCTCCCCTTGGCTGCAGGAAATGCAGCTCATTCTGTACAACCTCTCAGAGAGGTGCTGAGTATAGTATACTAAATTAGCAGGAATGCTGCAGCTTGCTTATTAATGCATCCTGTGAGCTGCTGGGCTCACAGAAACTCCACAGAGTGTGGTGGAAACAGACTCTCCTCAGCTGCAGACCTGTTTGCTCAGCCATTCCAGCTCTTACTCTTCATCCACGTCAGGCTCATCCTGAAATAGGGAGCAGCGCACGGTGATGGTGCAGTGGTCCTGAGTTTTTCCCTTTGCCACAACTGTAACACAGAACAGCCCTGGAGTTTTAATTCAGCCCATGGTGCTGCCTCCGCCATGGAGTCTGCTACCAGTGTTTTTTTCTCATCTGAGCACTCAGAGAATTGGTTATCCAAACATGCCCAGATACACAAAACCATGGGAAGATACTAACAGTGGAGAGCTGAGCTGCAGTGATTAATAAAGACACCAAATCCTTCAGACTTTCATTAGGAAATACAGCAGAGACCTGAGTCACTGGCTGCTCACAGGGTTTGCTGCAGCAGTGGCACTCAGCAGCACCTTGCAACACCTCTGCTGGCTCAGCCACCTCGCCTGCCTGGGAGTTTCACTACAGCCCATGAGAGTTATGCTCCAAATTGTGCTGGAGGATTGAAAAATTGCCCAAACCACTGTTTCTTGACCAGCACACTGGCTTGTGGAGTATGTGCTTCAAATCTCACACCGTGTGGGCGAATGTCAGGGGACCCAGACACAGGAGTCACAAGAAGAAAGCCACAACAGCCCTGGTTATCAGAAGGTCTCACGGCTTAGCTGCTAGGCAGGGTCTTTCTTCTATTTGCACAGTGTCTGAAGCATCTCACATTTGTAAGCTCTTAAATCGCTGTAGTTTTGTCGCCTAGGGACCACCACACCAGGTCTGATGGGTCTTTCCTTCTGTAGCCTGCCTCCAAAAGGACTCAGCAGTGGGTGCTGATGGAAAGAAGGCGAGAAACAAGGCATGCACTGCCCAGCCCCTCTCCTGTCGGGTCCTCCTTTTCAGATATTCTTCTTTTTCCTACAAGGTGTGCTAGGCTAGAGAGGCATTTATGCTCACAGATAGCTTATCTCTCTGGTTCATCCTCAGTCCTGGGCCCCCAGCTGCAGGCACTGCCTGCTGGCCAGCAGCAAAGCTGCAGGCTTCCTTGGGCAAAACAGAAGGGGAAAAAATAGTGGACATCAGCCCTCAGAGCTACAGGGGGACTCAGGTCAAAGGGTCTCCCAGCAGGCAGCCTGCCCGCTCCCTGGCAACCCCCATTGCAAATAACCTTGCAGCAGAACCTGCTTTTCCTCAGCAGGGATTGCCAGCCACAGGAGAAGAGCTGGGCCAGAGAAGCAAGTGACAAAATTCCTGCTGATTTCAATGAGAAGCAGCAGGCCAAGCTCCAGTGCTCCAGATATTCCTGATAGACACCAATGCAGATTTTTTTGAGAGCTGGTTCCTGTTGTAGTAGAAGACACAAAGCATTTATCTGGCTTCTTCTGGCATCCAGAGGATTCTCCCTAGAGAGAAAGGATAAGTAAAGTCTTTGGTAATTATTTGTGCAGCCTGGTCTTATGCTGCTCACTCCTCTCACGAATGACAACCCCAAGCATGGTGGAGGTGGGCTAGGACTGAGGCAAAGCCCTGAGTTGGGTCTGGCTCAGCAAATGCTGCCTAAGACTTACCACGGGCCAGGGCTCAAACTTCTTCAGCACCCGCCCCTCCACAGTGTTAGCTCCTGTTCTGCTGACAGTTGCAGCTGTGGAGAGCCTTTTGCTGATTCTCAGGCTTTGCAAGGGTTATTATTAGCTTATTGAGATGAAATGGCTGTTGATTTGAAAAGATTTGATACAGAACCAGGGCAGGGTGACCTGAAACTGGGAGGATTTCATTTTCTTGATGGCAAATGTCAAGCCCATCATGCTTTGCCTGTATGCACATACAAGCTGATGAGGATTAATGCACAAGTAGTGCACTGTTGCCACTATTAAAATGGCAGCACCCTGCCCCTGAAGAAAAAAGGGGGAAAGAGAGAAATCCTTTTACATGGATCCCCATCCCCCTAATGAACAGGGAGCTAGGACCCAGGGGTGACAGCTCTGGGGGATGAGCGAGTGGGGCTGATGGTCACTGACATTAGGTGTCCACCTGCTCTGGCTGGCTGTGTTTTACTATGCAATATTGTCTCCTAGCAAAAACGCCCAGTGTCTTTGCCCTCCATTTTCCACAATCATTTTAATCCTTCAGAGCAAGAGCTCTTGTATCAGTAGATGGGAAATGGAGTCAGACATTTCCTGAACTGTCTTTTAAGGTTTCTCTGCTAAAGTGTTCAAGCAGCACTGATGCCACAAGGGAGAAACACAGCAGGAGTGGCTACACAATCCCTCCGCCACCTCAGCAAAACAGTATAGGAAACCAAAGAAAATAATATGTCCTGTAACAGTTTATTTGTACAAATCACCCAACTCCACTTCAGAAGCAAATCAGATTGCTTCCTTGGTGCTTAATTAAGATGATTTGCTCTCCCTCATGGGACACATGGGAATAGGATCGGTTACTGTCACAGCCTTGACAGACTTTTCAGGGCTCCAAATGGGCTCCCGTCTGGCTCCCTGGGTGGGTATCAGAAGGGAAGGATTGCTTTTAGTAGCAAGTCCTTGGGGAGCATTCCTAGACCAGCCACTGCACCAAGAGGTCAAAGCTGAAGTCCTTGCTGGTGTGGCACCCCATGATCAGCATTTGGGCCGGTGCTGTTCAGCCCGGGCTGTGCTTGACACACCAGTCCAGCTCTGCAGCCTCCTGCTGAAGGAAACAAGGGCGCTGCAGTGCTCCAGGCAGGCTCATGCTCAGCTGCATGCATCTGCCTGATGGATTCAGCCTGCGGAGCTACTCACGCAGCTCTCCTGAATTTCTGCTCATCCCAGTGAAGGAAGAGAGATCAGCAACAGAGCTGACAGCTGAAGCCAGACCTGTTCAGATCTGCTGCCACCAGCGAGCCTGGTTCAGGAATCTCTCTCTGCATTTCCATTTGGACCCACAGAATTAGTTTGAGTACAAGAGGGCAGCAACAACGCACCTAATTTGTTTCACCCTGGAATACATGATCATTTAAAAGCCTGGAATATTTATTGTTGGCAAAGAGATATTGATTGCTTAGCCACAGGCAGAGTAAAAATCATTGAGGGGAAAAAAAAGAGCAAGCAACAAAACAAACCAGAAAAATTGCTCCGGTGGCTTCCTGCCACGCTAGTGTGTGATGTGCTGCCTCAGTTTTCACTGCCTTCCAGCATCCCTCAGCCCTCACAAGCTTCCAAGGCACAAAAAATGGCCTTTCCCTTTGAATTTATTGGAGAATGGTTTCCAGCAGCTCCCGGGCACTTTATCACCTTCCTGCAGGGGAACATAAAACAGGGCCCTTGTCTCTGCCTGTGCAGTAGGAACAAATAAATAAGGGCAGCTCCCCGCAGCTCCGCCACCGGCTCATCCACGCGCAGGAGCTGGCTGCATTGTACCAGCGAGCTCAAGCTGCGGAGTTCAGAGCTAACTCGGCTCTGAACTCCCCACCGCCCCTGGATGTTTGGAGCCAGTTATTTCCTTCTTGGGGTTTGCCCAACAGGAAGGCTGTTTCCCACCCCTAAAACCTGGTTAAAAGCTAATGGTCCATTGTGGCTCTTGTAAAAGATGAATTTCCCTGCTAATGGGGGCTGCCTGCTTTCTTGTGGTGGCGGCGATTCCAGCGCTGCTTGGACGCTGCAGTTGGGTGCGTGCGGCCAGAGCGGTTTCCTTTCAGCAAATTGCATTTTAATAGCGTGAGGGCAATCGCTCTCCTCACTGGGGTGCTGCAGTGGCCCTGTGGCAAGCCTCGCTGTCGCTCCATTTGCCACAAAACCCCTCGCGCTGGCTTCCCCTGTGGCCTGCGCTCAGGGATGGTGGCACCGGCGCCTTCTGGGGCAGCTGTGGGGCAGCTCTGGACAGGGACCCACCAGCAGGAGAAAGCGGGGCTGATCCTGTGGGCAGTGGCCTGGCCATTCGCTGGCATGGGGGCTGGGGTAAAACCTCCTGGGCGAGTGAGCAGTGGTGGGGGGCTCAGGGAATTGCTGTGAGGGCTGGAAAGCCGTGGCAGGGCCTGTTGCAGCCCCAGCGCAGAGATCCCCGGGCTGCCTGGGGCCCAGGGGAGAGGCAGGGTGGTGCCAGGCCGCTTTGTGAGATAAGTGTGGGGCTGTCCCCCTGCACTGGTGGCCAAGCCTCTGTAATCTGTCCCCTGGCACCTGTCCATGGCCATCCCAGCACAGCTGGGCACGAGGATTGCAGCCATGCAAGGTGAGTACAGCCACCCACAAGGACTGAAGCCAAGCATAAGGATTGCAGTGGTGCAGCCCCTCTGGAGGCAGCCGCTCGCCCAAGCCCAGGCACGGCAGAGTGAGAGACTGAAATGTCAACAGGGTTGTGCTGGCAGCACAGGGAGAGCAACACCCCGGCACAGCCGTGCTCCCCGACACGCAGCCGGCCTCTGCTCTTCCCAGCACCCTCTTTGCTGGAGTGAGAAGGAGGTAGATTAGCGCCTCCGCGGGTTTTTGCCACCTGCCTCTGGAGATCTGGTAGGCGTTCCTCAAGGTTTTGATTATTCTAATTTTTGCCCGGTTTTAAAGGGAAAAAAAAATAACATAAGGTGTCACCTGTATTTCAAAAAGAAGAAGTGTGGACTAACCTTTCAGTTCATTCACAGGGAACAATTTGTTGTGTTCTCATCAAGCCATACTTCTATTTCTTTTTCCAAAAAAAAGTACTGTCTTTTCTCAGCCTAACCTTACTGATTATCCCTTCCCAAAAGCTTTAGATAATTATTTGGTTCAACATTTATCACTTAAAGAGTAATTCATGTGCTAATATGCGCAATCCAACAGCCCAGTTTAATTGCAAGATCTTAGCACTACAGTTGAACTGCATTGTTGGGTTTAATTTCTCTTATTCTTTTATGGGTTCTAATTAGACCCATGCAAATAACAGACTTTCTAGATGTTGGCAGCTCTGAAAGCCTTTAGCAAAAGCTACTGGGGTCCAAATGTTTTGTTCTACTCAAAACACTGAGAGAACTTGAACTTGTAATTTCACTCACAAAAGTATTTCAAAATGAAAAGTGGTTTGGAGTCAGGGTTTTTTTATAACTATTTCAGGAAGTTAAAGTGTTTTACAAAACAAAAAGTCATCATTACTCAAGTCTGTCTCTGCAGTGAAACCACCACCAGCTACTGAAATGTTTGTGCTGGTATTTTCAAAATCTGGGGGGAGGATAAGGATTTCTCTCCTTGCCTTAACATCACTAAAAGGAATAGAAATTGAAAGCACATGAAGTAAGCCATCTGCTTACTAAAGACCTGAGAAAGGGCTTTGGGTGCCCCAGTGCCCCAAATCATGTCTGGGCTTTCCAGTCACGCCACACGAGATGGCATCTCTGCTGTATACATAAGATTGTTTTCCCCAAACAGAATAGTAGCATTTCCAAGGCAATCTCAATCCTGTCTAAAGCAAACAGACCTGCTTTAAGGATCCTAAATTCTGTGCAAAATCACTTGTCTAAAGTACACAAGGGCTTGGGAGTGCTACTGATGCCTCTGGGCTTTTTAGAAGCATCTATGCAGCATGACAACATGGTGGTGTGTCCTTGCATCCTGTGAGACAATGAGATCCACGATACTTTTGTGATACTTCTGTAGACTGACATCAGTCCTGGAGGTGGCTGTGGGCTGGATGTGGTGCTTCCTTGCCATGAGAGAGGACAATGAGGGACGCCAACTAAGTGATCTGGGACAAGATGGATTTACTCTCCTCTAAAGCCACGGCTCTTGCTTGCATCCAACATGCTACGGACTCCTCCTGAGCACCAAGACAACTTCTTTCTTTCAGCTCCTCTGCTTCTCCCTGTGTGAGAAGCCATATACCAGGGAAGCATTGGCTGCAAACAAATTGTGGAGGGCTCTCATTTCACCACCTGACACATAAAAGCAAAAAATAAAGAAGTCAGAAACATTATCACCACAGAACTGTTCTGGATGAACTTCGTCTGAGATTAAAACCAAACCAGGAGCATTTTCAGCATGGCAGGCATTTTCTTTAGCTTCCAGAAAAGAAAAACATGAGTCAACAGGCTAAAGAAATCACAGAAACAGGTGGTGAGAGATGCTGTATGGTGTTCAGTATTCATGCAGTTGCTCTGGTTCTTACACAGGCCTGTTTTAAATGAACCAAAATACCACTCTGTGTTTGTGCTTGATATATATTTACTGCCTTACAAGCAATGGACATCCACCATAGCTTTGCTCCAGTGATGTTTATTCATTCAATAAGACAGTCTCTCAGATCTCCTCTCTACAACCTTTAAGAAAATCAAAGTGTGACCAAATTAAGAAAAAACCACAAAAACCCACCACATTCTTTTGGCTTGGTTGGGTTTCTTTTTCTGGTTCTTGTAGACATCAAAGAGAACAAAATTAGGAAAATCCTCTAACTGCTTTTGTATCCCTCCTAATCGACCTGCACAGGAGTCCGTCTCTATATCACTTTCAAGCTGCTTTAGCTAAATTGCTTCAGGATACAAGAGGTTAAAGCATCCTGCTGGGCAGAAATCTTTTACTTTAAAGGTCTAACAGCCTTTCCCTTAATCTGCAGAGTGGAGCTGTGATCATACAACAGCTAAAGTCATGAGCTTGTTAATGCTAAAATGACAGATGTTATAACAACAGGATATTTATTAAGTTTCCTATTGCCCTGCTGGGTTGTCAGACCCCGATTTCTTTCTAAGACTGCTTTTCAGTTTTTTAATAACCAAAAGTTAACAAAAGTCTGTTTCCAGCCTTCTAACAAGAAGTCACGCAAGAGGAAAAAAACTAAACAGAAAACATTTAGAAACTCTTCATCTCTGTCTCAGCTTGACTCCTGTTAAAGAAGGAAGCAATACTATTAATTCTGTCTGTCTTTCTGCCTCCATGTTATGGTATAGATTTGTTTTAGAGTAGGTATAGCTTTAACCTTTTACCTAAACACTATACAGCATTGCATGAAAAGTCAGAGTCCATGTGATTCCAAAGTCCTGGAGACTTTAGTATCTATTAATTATTTAGTGCAGCACTGCAAACTCTCTCATGGTGGGTGTTTTTCTTCATTGCCAGATTAGGAAGCATCCAGTAGCCCTGCCTGGAGGATACCTACCCCTACGATCAGTGCTATGCTGGGAGGCGACAACCCCTGCCCAAGCAGGGCTTGGAAGCTATTGTGGAAAAAGCAGACAGCCTAGAAAAGCCACCTGCACAAGGAAACAAGAAGTAACTAGGTTTAAGCAGTTATTTCTGCATAAATTGAGTTTCAAGACTCATTCATCAGTTCTAAACTCTGTGACAGCGTTAATCCCAGAACAACTGGAGTGGCAGCCCAGTATCAGAGTTGTTACACCACCGGTGGTGCCATTTCCACCGGCCCGTTGCTCCCTTGACACCTACGCCACACACGGCCTGGGTTTGGAGGCCTTTCCTACAGAGACAGTGCAAGTTTCAAACATTGAGGGCCAGCGCTGCACATGCATTTGTTGGTAGATGGGTGTTCCGGGACAGGAGGTGCTCAGAGCACAGGTTAGCTGGCCTGCACATCCCAGCTCATGGCAGTCATGTCCTCGCTTCTCCCATGTGCTGTGGCCTTAAAATCGGTGCAGCATAGCCAGGATTAGCCAGGAGCAATCCAGATCTCTCTGAGGAAGACTGCTGGTTTTCCATCCCTCAGGCTGGTTTGGCTTGGGGTGCAATCCAAGAGAGGATGGCTTCTTTCCTTAGCACAGCTGTAGTCCTGCTGGATGCTTCTTGAGATTTCTACAAGCTACTCCCCATCTCTATTTCTGAGGTCATCCTTAAACTGAAATTTTAGCTTTTGGGCAAAACTGAAGTCCATATGGAGATAAATGAGACCCCTCAGAGAACCACGGCTTCTACAAAGAAATCGGTCACATTTTCGGTCACAAAGCGAGTATTTTGTATTTGTTTAAGCATGATCTAGCAGAGTTTGAGGGATGAAAAGCATGACAGAGGTCAGAGCCCTGCATGTGCTGTGAACAGAGAGCACTTTTCACCTGTCAGAGGTCCCAATACTGTACCAAGGCAGGCTCTTATATTCATAATCTACTTATCAGAGATGAAAAGTGAGATGGAAAACATGCTCTAAGAGGTACTGTAACAATCATTACCATCCTGTTCAGTTTACTTAGTAAACATCTTAGACCTACCAAAAAGCACCTCCGTGAAATTTTAATAAATATTAAGTTTTCCTCCTCTACATATGAGTGGCTCTGTTCGGGGTTAGTCACAGGTGCAGAAAGTAAAAAAACCCAAAACAAACAAACAAACAAACCACCCTCCCCAAAAACCCAAGAGCCCAACTTTTCTCAACAAAGGCTTAAAGTGTTGAGAATTAATCTAGCCTTGCCTTCGGCATATTCTTCCACATTTCCAGGTCTTTAATACTCTCCATCCAGCTCGACTTGGTTCAGAGTCTTGCACTCCTACTGAGCACAGGAGAACAGTGTCACTGGCTCAGCCAGCCAGCACGTGGCCCCCGAAGGCATTGTCACAGGAAGATACCTTAAGGCCAATTCGGTTAAGACCATCCCCTTCAGAAAGAATCTGTCAGAACAAAATTCCTGTCAGAACCAAGTTGTTTGAAAAGTAAGATGATCATATTTGGGTAAAACCCCCAACACACTCTCACATTATTTAAAAGAAGGATCACATGTCCTGGAAGGAGTAGCTGAGTGATGTACGGTCCACAATTGCATCTATCATGCTCTCCGCTCCTCCCCTACCATACTTTCACTGGCTGGATAAATCACTGCATAGGGCAGGATCTAATCTGGTATTTCTGGAACAAATTCACCATCACATCACCAGTGTCTTGAAGGATTAGTTTTTCAGGATGCTATGTATAGTACAAATTAAAATGCAACTTAGGAACAGATACATTTTCTTATGTATCACTAAAGCAGCTTCTTCTTGGTGAAGTTCAAGCAAACATTTTTCCACCCTAATTTATTGCCGTGGTCCCTGTCTTCACAGCATGGTCTACAGCTACTCAGCTCTGTAAAGTGCTGAAATACTTGTTAGTGGCGAGTGACCTGCTACCAAAATTGTGTGGTTAGCTCCACTTTTTATGAACTGAAACTTCCTTTTTTTCTAGATGATTTTAAAGAAAAATAATACGTTAGCAAAAATTGGA
Organism: Edolisoma coerulescens; assembly: GCA_013397115.1. Classification (NCBI taxonomy): domain Eukaryota; kingdom Metazoa; phylum Chordata; class Aves; order Passeriformes; family Campephagidae; genus Edolisoma; species Edolisoma coerulescens. Next base: position 3,063,903 of record VWZW01005671.1, read on the forward strand.
CAGGTTTTTGAAAATGAAGTTTATTTCTGTGTCCTGTGGATTAGAAATAAGGATATAGAATAAGTAAACCATTTATGAAATGCTCTATCAGGAGAATTAATTATTTAATTTGAAAATATTCTTAGTAATATTAAAAAATACTTGCATTTGAACTTTAAAAACATAAAAATATTTCTTTTACCTAGAGAAACTTTCAAACCTTCATCATCATTGAAATAAATAAGATCTATTAAAACGTAGCTGGTTTCAGTAGTTGCAGACACTCTGCACTGCATTAACCTCAAATTTGCAATTTTAGGTTAAGGTTTAGAGATAAAGGGGATGGGAAAGATGGCAGCAGTCCATCCTTGTTTATCTTGTTTAATTTTTGTCCCAGCCCAGACCAATGACTTTTTCTCTCCAAACCACTGTTTCGAAAGGGGAACTCTCATGTTGCATAAGAACCCTCAATATCTGACTTCACCTTAAGTCATTTGGAGAAATACTGCTCTATCAGGGTTTTAGCCACTGCCAGCAACAAACCCCCATGCAAAGACATTATTTTTGCCAAGCTGCCGTCTCTTGCAGAGACAGGCTACTTCTCATATGCTCGGGTGTGAAACAAAACTGCTGTTACCTCATTTTCTACACCATTTCTGTAGCACCGAGTTAAGCTTGGTACTTCATACTAACCTTTCCTGATGGAACAGCTGAGGCTGTGCTGGCTACCTTCTGTCTCAGAAAGATTAAGGTCTCAGCTTCAGCTGTGATCTGTTTAAGCATGTTTTTCCATGTCTCTCACTAACTTGGATTTCCATGGACTCCAAGTGTAGGTCTCTCAGTAATAAGCTGTTGAGCACTGCAGAGCTATAGAGGAAAACCAAAGAAAACCATTACCCTCATTAGAGCAGCTGCAGGAGGGGGAAAACATAACCACTCCAAAATCAAAACCCATACACACTCCATTGCTCATCTTTCTCCATTGATGCCATAATTTCATTTGCTCTCTACTAACCAAAGCGACCACCACAGGAGAAGTGACCTGCCTTCTTGATAATATCAGAGATGAAAGAAGTTTTGGCAAAAATGTCGTAGATCAGATTTTCTATTCTTAAAGAATAAATCTAAAGAACTCTAGTGTCTGCCCTATTGTTTTTCCATGCCACATTAATTATTGCATGCACATGCAGTAATAGTAACTCACATAACTCTCTGGGAAGAGGACAGCAAGTAAGAGCATCACAGAAGGCTATTGCAGAAGCTGAGAACTTGAGTATCTCACCAGCTTTCAGCAGAGAAACATTGTCTTGACATTACCTTGTTTTTGTAGATACTTTTAGAAAGGGCACACCAAGTGCAGTGGCATTCAAACTCTGGGTTCAATGGCACCTTTTTTTTTCCAGAGCAGCACACAGCGTTCCAAGGCAGTTGAGCTACACACTTAAGCTCCCCTTAGCTGTGTGGCTAAACTTCTCAGCATTAAGGGAATGGGGAAAGGGAAAAAAAAAAAAACCATGCAAGTTTTCAGTAAATGTTACTGAGGTTTTGATTAACACATACAGCTTGGGTGATGCTCTGGGCTTTTCACATACGGCCCGTGATGTCACACTGCGGCTGTGACGTCAGCGTGGCTCTGACACAGGAGCTCTGCCCACGCAGCTTGACTCAATATTTAGTTCTGCAGTTTTCCTACTCCTTCAGAAAAAGATAACTGGGACATTATGGTGCCAAGTGTCATTCCACTTCCAAGCTCAAGCATATGCACCAAACACCTCCTTTTTAGCGATAACTTCCCAACTAACTCATCAGTGTCTGTGCTGTGCCACTGCTGCATGCAAGGAGGTTTTCAAGGAACTGGAAACACACCTACCAAGGCTGGGTAATAATTCTTGTGATAATTAAACACAGTTCTTTCCTTTTTTTTTTTTTGAACAGCAATGCAAAGAGAAAATCATTTCAAACTAGCATGACATAGAAGTCTAAGACCCCTGCCAGTATGGATATTTAGGATGAACTGCCTGAGCCTGGATTTTACCTGGATTTTACTTAAGCCTAACCCCTCCTAACGCTCAGCTGGAAGCATGCAGAATCGACCCCATCCATTTGGGTCAGAACCTTCCCACATGTCCACAAAAATACAAGTGAAAATCATCAAACAAATTTTGCTAATTCACATAATCCCTTTCTCAAGGGAAAATGTGCTTGTCTGCAACTGACTGGGGGAGAGCCCAAGGCAGGACAGGATAAAACGATGGACTGAGTCTCCAGTCAGCGCTGCCTAATGAAAAAACCTTGAGGGTATAGCAATACGTGCAGCATTTATCTGTGGGAGTGTTGTTCACTCCTGAACTAGGAGTATGAGCACCCAGCTCAAGTAAGCAGCAGTGACCTAGTTACCTGCAGAGACTCCCTGTGCTGTACTCGCTGCACCCTCAGCTAGAGGGATCACACGGTAACATCAAACCAAGCAGTGAAGCTGAATCCAGGTCTGCAGCAGGCCAGCAGCATCCTCTTACACTCTGCAGACACACTTTGAAGCACAGAAGACTGGCAGCAAGTAAATATCGGCCCCGGCTGAGGTCTTGTCTATACTGCAGAATGCAGTTGCACAGAATGCAACAGAAACAAGTGCGGGCCAACCCACAGCAAACCTAATCCAAGAAATTAAATCTAACAAATCCACCCAGTGAGACCAGGGGAAGATGAGGACAGGCTTCAGCCCAGGCCAGCAACATGAGCACAAATGCAGGAAGCCCAGCAGGTTGCACATCCTGTTCCACAGCATCACCAGGGCTATTCTTAGCTGCAGGAGCTGGTGCAGGAGGGAAACGCTGGGAAGCCGACCAATGCTGTAACTAAAAACAGAGCTTGGGTGATGGGGGTGGGGGGATTGCCATTTGGTCTCAGCAACACTTTAAGGTTTGTGTTGATTGTCCCCCCAAAAAAAAACACACCAAAAAAAACGATAAACCAAAACACAAATATATATAAATGCTAGCCAAAGTTTCAGTGACAAGGCTTTCGTGCCAGATTTGGGATGCTAGCATGGATCAGCCTGCGAAGGTGCCTGCTAAAAGTGCTTGTCTGGAGTCAGACACTCCCATCCCGCCCTTCTCCTGTGACGTTAGCTCCTCTGATGGAAAAGCAGCAAGGAGTTGTTCTGGGAGCTGGACCTGGTCCTTGTGGTCAGGCAACTATCTGGGGTAGGAGGTCTAGGAATGACATGGGGGAAGGTACACGTAAAAGCAAAAGTAAGCTACAGACCTGGAGCTTCCCTTCCTACTAATTTAAAATTCCCACACCAGCATGTCTCAAAAAAGATGTTTGTATTAAGTTTAAATCACATCTTTTCCTGAAGAGGTAGAAGTAGCTTTGGAAAATGGCAAAACTCAAGCTCACATGCAGTGCTTACAGCACAACCAAACATACCCTCCTGCACATGTAACTAATAATGTGGAATCACTTTTCCCTCTTGAAGCAGAAAAAGGAGCTGCTGAAGCTGCACCAGTGAAGGGCTCCAAAATGAACTCATCATTGCACGCTTATTAACAGCTCAAGGCAGGTATTGGTCACCATCCTGCCCTCCTCAGTACTAGTGCCGGCAGCTGCATCAGTCCCTTTCTCCCAAAAAACTGTGCAAACTGTAGTGTTTCTGAATTGAAACAAATGAAGCTGAAAAGTACCAAAGCATCTTCTGCCCTAAAGCAGCTTTCTTCCAAAGACTTTAAAAAAACAGTATAGACTCTTCTTAGAAAGCCTACCATATTGACCCTTATGTCAGAGATTTAACCATGGCCAATTAACAGGTCAAGAAGATTTTTTTATTCTTTTCAAAAGCTGTTTTCCTTTGAGATAAAAAAAATGTCTTTTGCATAATTAACTCTTCACGATACTAGGACTGAGCAACTATTCTCTAAATTGCACCTGGAACCCAGATGGTTGGAGGCCAGGACTTTACAACCCATTTACTAACCTCCTCTTCCATTTGTGCTCTTTTAATCTGTTTCTGAGGTTCTGGGAGATGGTGAAAGTGCATTTCTACTAGTTAGATTCCTTCCTAGGAGCTGATCTGAGAAAGAAATCCCAACTAAATGTATTTGATAGTCAAGAGCTCCATTTATTTTCTCAGCACTTTAATACTTAAAAACAAAAAGAACAACAAAAAAATATTCTTTATTTTAAAAGAAGGCAAAAAGAAGAATCATCAATGAACAAGCTCTGCCAATTATATTTTAACATTGTTCAGAAACAGGATCCAGGACATGAAAAAAAAAAAGAAGCCAAATTAATCCCATGTGCTTTTTGGAGACATACAGATGAAAGGTATTTTTCAGCTTTGTGGTTTTGCTTTTCAACTAGTTAGACAACACGGTGAGTGCAAAATATATAAATGTGAGCCTGCTAAAACATAGTGCTGTACCTCACGGGCAGCTAACCACACAAAGCAAAGGTCACAAGGAATAATCAGACCTTCTGTTATCAGCAAAGCTACGTTTGATTTGGAAAATTGTCAAGTCTGGCTTTAGCTCAGGCAAATGGAGCATCCACCTCTTTCTGTCTAGCAGAGAAAGGAAAAAGTAAAGATACTGTGGACCTGAACCACTTAAATGCATACCTAAAAAGGGTGTAACTGATGCTATGCTATGGAACTAAAATAGTCAGAGCATATTTATATGCTTTTAAATATAGTTAGCAGTATTTCCCATTCCCTCCACGTGGAACTCGGAACATCTAGTTAACAAAATTCACCCCCTCCATCCCCCCCGGTCTCTCCATAGCTGAAGAGATTAGAAAGTGCAGTCAAAGCAGGGGGCAGGGGATGGAGAATGGCAAGAATCTTTATCCCTCCTCCCCAAACTCCACCAGGCAGTGTTTAATAAATTGAGATGGCCCGATTTCAGAAGCTAACAGCAATGTCAGTTTAGCTAAACTTGTTAACAAGTCTTAGGACACTCAGTGGGCTTTTTTCCATTTCTTTTTGGAGAATGGGGAAAAGGAATAAATCCTGGAATTATACAGAACTGACAGTATTTCTACAGTAAACTTAGAAACACCATAGCAGTCCTGATTTTAATACATCCATAAAATCTGGGTACTTTTTTTCTTTAAAAGCCAGGCTGCACTGGCAGAAGCTTTGGACTCACTCCCACAAGTAATTCCTGGCATGCAAGTAAGTACTCGTCAGCCCGATGAAACTATTTAAGAATACAGAAATTTTCAGGACTGAGCCCTTGCCATGACTTTTGGGGAGTCACAAGTTGGGGCTGGTTCTTTTACATAACTCTGTGTATGTCCATACCGCACACCGCGATGTGGCAGCTACAGATGTTACCAAAAGCCCACACTGCGTGTTGAAAGCAGCTGAGCTACAATTATTAGGGGTTCCACAGAAACAATTTACTCTGCTAAAAAGGAAGCTTGATGGTACTGTGGCTAGCCCACTGAGTGTCTGAATTAGTTTTGCATTGTGCCTTAGGTGCAGATATAATCTAGGAAGTGATTCTAAAATAGCATGTTCCTGGATGAGACATGTAGTAAGGGTTCATCCAGTGATGTTTGGTACATCTCTGACACATTTAATCAGAAGCCTAAACAATCTAGACACTGAAGTACAAACTTATTTTTCCTTAAAATCAGTGTTCCATAATTGTTTTTATTTTAAAAATTCAGGAATGTGATACACAGTACAATTAGCTCCCCACCACTGCAGTGTTCACTTACATGAGATTCACTAGTTTCATGCTTTGTGGGAAAAAAAAAAGAGAGACTGTGCAGTGCTTTTGAATGTTTTCAGTATTCTTAAAATGTGATCTTCAGAACAAATCAAGTCTGTACAACCCCAGATAGATCAAGTTTAAAAAAAAAATCAAGCTATTTCACAAGCTAGTGGGCTACAGTCAGGTCTCCTACAGCCAGAACGGAGAAACTGTGTTCCTGCTGCTGCACAGCCACCACCTTGACCTCACTCTATGTTTTCAGGGAGTTTACCATCGAGGGCTAAGGAGACTAAAAGGCCCTGGTAACACCAGCTGGTGCTGCACGCGCAACAGGGCACATGACAGAGAGGCCACGCAACTCCCCCTTCTGCCCCCATCATCATCATCATCACTGTCACCTCTGCATCCTGTCCTGAAACTTAAAATAATGAGGGGGAGAGCTTTTTGTCTTTTTAGCCAGCCATTGCCTGCAATGGACACAGAAATAGAAAAATATTACTTCTGGCACAAAAAAAAAGGAGAAAAGATTAAATAGTTTAAAATGGAATTAGTGACTACAACTCCATCTATTCAGATGCATTTACTGAGACTATTAACCAATGATGGTAACTGTTATGACTTACCAGTTGCCCTTGTTTTATAAGAGCAACAGGAGAGAAGTCAGACTTCTCAGTGCTACCATGGTTTGATTTGTTGGTATTATTTTAAATAAACTAAAGAGCAGTAGTTCTATGGTGCGTTAGTGATATACAGCAGGACCTCAACAATTCATACTAATGATTGAGACCAATTTTAAACTAGTGATGAAAATAATTAGTGAAAGTTTACCATAGAAAGCAAGGATACACATTTAAAAAAAAAAATACTACTTTGTTCATTTTAAAATTTACTTGGTTAATACTCTGTAGTATAGTAGCAGTGGTAGCATACTCTGCAAAACGTAGTCTCATACAAGATCTCATTTAACAGTCAACTCTAGATCATACAGGTAACAGAAAAAAAGAGTTAAGGTAATTCAGACAAAACAAAAACATATATAAATACTATATTAACACATTTAAGTTAGTTCATGAGACTATACAACAAGCATAAACACCGAAAAAGGAGAGCAATGCTGGTGGCTGTGAAGCACCAACCTCCCCAAGCCAGCACAAAGCCAAGCCCACTCATCCACAGCCCACAGCTTCCTGCGGATGCATCTGAGCAGCCAAGGGGCAAAACCCATGGGCAGTGCTGTGCTGCACCCAGGCAATGCAGCCTGTGATGGGCTCTCTGGAAGCAGAGCCAGTGCCTCCACCATTCCCAGGCTTTGGCACACAGCGCTTGGCCAGAGCGTGGCGTGAGCCAGGGGCTGCTCTTGGCTCCGCAGACTGAACGGTTAATGCACAACACTGGTAATCCAGCCATGGATAATCGAGAGTTGACTGCAATGCTCTGCTGAGAGCTTGGGTAAGACCACTGACATGACGCGGGCCAATCCAGGTCCGATGAGCAGCAGGACTATTTTGTACTATTTAGGAGCAATTATGATGCAAGACACAAATTAGAAATGCAAACTAGGGAGGTGTTCTGTATCTGGAGGGAAAGCTACATTCCCTTCACTAACAAAACATTCTTTTTTTAAAAAAATCTACATTTAAATACTGTTAAAAACCTGAAAACCACAGCATCAAAGAAATTCATAAGGCCAAAACTATCCTCAGTTCCCTCTGGTTGTGCCTAGGTATTGCAATACATTTGTAGGAGTAGTAAATGCCAGGTAATCTAGTATCTTATCCTCTTTCCAGTGCCTTCCAGTAACAGATCTCAGAGCTCTTCACACAATAGTTATGCCTCACAACACCCCTGTGAGGTAGGTATTATCCCCATTTGAAGACAGGGAAACTGAGGCAAAGTGTTTATCATGTCCAGAGTCAAAGAGCAAACAATGGAAGATCTGAGTTGTTTTCCAGTTTTGCACATAGGAGCAATCCATTAATCACAAGACATTAGCTCCCGTACATAACGTGAGAGTGGATCAAAAGGGCCAAGGTTTTAGATTAGATTTCTTGTATGTTTTATCTTTCAACTCTCATCTAGTCTCTGCCAAATTCACAGAGTCCACAGAGCAGTTTCTCCTTTCCTAAGGTCTAAGCTGGCAGCACACTGTAACAGCTTCTTTAGAGCCAGTTGTCAATTAACTGAGTCAAGATTTTAAACCACAGATTCGGATACTGAGTAAGTGAAATTATGTGATACATAAACATCTTGAAGTGTGAAATACAGTGAATGTAATACTCCCTGCACCACTTCCTCAAAAGTCAGTGGAGGGCTCCTGAGGACACAGTGGGGACCAGGACTGAAGTCACTGCAAGTGTTTACAGACACACTCAGCTAGAAGCAAAATGCACCGTTACATGACTTGTTGGGGAGCTGCTGTCTGTGCTTGAAAGCATGAGTTATACTATTAGTGCTTGGCAGACCTCCCCTGACAGAGCACTTATCAACATAACTAATTCTTTTATCTTAGTAAACCCAGCATCAGCTAAATATGAAGCTCCAGCTCTTTATTCGTAGCACTGTTGAGTCGAGGGTTCTTTAAACCTCGGAGACTTTCATGACCAGACACAATTCAGAAGTAAGGGAAAACAGCAGAAAATCTACAAAATGTAGAAGTCTGTGTTACTTTATCAACCAGTCTCATGTCTTGATCACCGAACAGAATACAGTAGCTTGAACTGCCATTCTGACACAAAAAAACCTTTTCACGTCTGTTGTTTTCAATTACCTTGCTACCTTACCAGAAGAAGAGGGGACAATTTCTGACAATCACATGATGTTCTCTTTAAAATATGCTGTGCGATAAATTCACTAGAAAAGCCTTCACATTTATTATTATTACATAGCTTTAAGAAAAATATGTGAAACTGCAAAGTGGTTTCCAGTTTTTAGTAGTTATATCTTTAAAAATGTTCTATGAACTTTGGTTTTCTTAGGGCTTCTAAGTAAACAATATATTAAAATATCTACAAATCAAATATTAAAGGAGAAAGTAGGTCCAAGAAATCTGTAACACAAATTGAGTTCCTACATGCTTATCCCTCAAATATCTTTTCACTGGAAAAAAGTATCTTAATTTGAAGCACAGCAAAAAGTGTCTCTGCTGAAATGTTGAAACTGGTTTTATGAAGTGTTACAGCATCGGTGCACTTTCTGTCTGTCTCAGTCAAACAAAGTCAACACAAACACATTGTATCATGACAGTGACATTATATTCTTTAAAACAAGCATTCTATATTTAGCAATATGACAAGAACAAGGACTTCAGCAATTACACTACTTGGCAAAATTGCATCTCAAACGTCTGTCTCTTCCTCTTGCAACACAGCTGTTGACAAAGTCTCCACAACTCAGGTAGCACCCTTCAGGGAGTTACAAAGATGACTCAAACTGCTCATTTTGATCGGTGTTCGCCTCCAGCTTCACTGAAGGGATGCTCTCCGACTTAGTCCTCCTCGTTTTCGGAAATTCAATGACAACTTCTGAACAAGAAATACTAAGTGACGAGGATTTTTCTGTCTTCTTTGCAGTACTATCTTCTCCTGTTCCACAACACTGCTTCAAAGCACACTGAGTCCTGCAAGGCAACTCGCATTTCCCTCTCCCTGACTCAGAGCCAACGCTGGCAAACTCGGGCTGAATGGTAGTTGCATGAATCCCTTCATCGTGGAAGATCTCTTTGATGCGCTTTGCCACCATCATGTACGTGGAAGGGTCAGGACACTTGATGTGAGCAGTGCCAATGATCCTACTGCCTGCTAACTGCCAAATGTGTAATTCATGGATTGCTTCGACTCCTTCGAGGGTACGTAACTTCGAGTTCAAAGAATGGACATCTATTTGTTTGGGAACAGTCTGTAAAAGGATAAGGGCTGACTCCCTAAGTAACGGGTAAGTTGTGTATAGGAGTATACAGACCATAATCAAACAAAGGACAGGATCTAGATATAGCAACCAGCAAGGACCAGCCACAGTAATGCTCTCTTGCTCGGACTTGTTAGCTCTGCCAAGTGCTTGGGATAAAGTAGCATTTTCTGTGCAATGATTATTGACACATGGATTAAAGCAAGGCCCATCTTCGGGGCATGGATTCCACAACGCATAAAAGAGCAAGGCATTCAGTACCACAATGACTGAACCTAAGGCATCTCCAAAAACATGCAGAAAAACTCCACGCATGTTAAGTTGTGCACTAGAGTCTTCTTCAACCTCCTCTTCATCCAGAGGATAATGGCCAGCATTCCCATTCACTTGTATGTCACTCATGTCATCTTTCATATCACCTGACAAGAAGGCAATAAAACAATTAGGCATGAGCTATAACACAACATGTTACTGTAATTCCTTATAAAATCATATCCAACGGTAAGCATGGCACACTGAGTATGAAACCCAAAAGCAACTCAACCCACACACTTAGCAACATCTCCTCTGGCTGAGGAAAATTCAGTTGTCCCAATAAGTGATCTAAATAGCCTTAGAAGGTAACTGTTTCTACATGGAGCTTAAAGATGTAGAGTGACAAAGAATGAAGATGACCACATTTTAACTTATTCTACTGAAAAACTACTTTCACCTTTTCCAGCTGTTTAACCATCTGCCTATTCACTGTTTGTTTCTTAAACAACATGCAGAACTACAGAGCATATGTAAAAAAGCTGGTTTAAGTAGCTCAGTTAGTCACATTTCTTCCTTCTTTTGAAACACCGGTAGACTGATCCCATTGCTAAAATCTCTCTTTAACCATAGGACTGCACTGCTATTTCATATTAAAATTTGAAGCCAGAAGCTCAAAAGCTGTATGAATACAGCTGTGTAGCAGCTTCTTTTCAGGTTTACCAATGCATTTTCAAGAGGCTTCTGAATTCAAGGAAAAGGAAGTTTTTCCAAGATGGTGCATGGAGCCAGCAGGACCGTGAGATACAATCAGCTGAAATTTAAGGTTTAAAATGCAGAATTTACCAGCAGAATTGACTATAGGGCAGTGTAAGTTATCACTGAAGCTCTCAGAGGCTATGAACTACTGTAATTTATATTTCAGAATAAATAAATAAGGAGTAAAATTACACTTTTTACGCAAGTGACATATAGCTGTTGAGTGACTTACAGCTTCTGATGTCCAAAGCCATATGTCATGGACTGTGCATAAATGAACATTTTAGTGCCCTCCTTTGTCTCAACTGTCTGCAATATTTACCACTCCAACACAGCTAACCAGCTACATGGGAATAAATACACCCATCACTACAAAGAAGAATGCTTTCTGAAAGAAAATCATCTTCCAATGTTCAAACTGGAGAGAATTGTACATGATTAACCTCCTGCTTTTCTTCAGAAGTTCTTCTTTGTATACTTCCTAAAAGTATCCAAAGATACTTTTATCTTAGATAAAGAAACGCAAAAGGCACTGGCCCCTGGCCTGACGAACTGAAACAAGGAGCTCTTACTGCTTCTGAGGTTATTGAGTTCAGAGGTTTGTAAACATTAACACATTAATAAGACGTGCAGCTTCTGCTGTTCTGCCCTCGTGGCTGCCATTCTGCAAACACAGAGTGTGCACAAGTCCTCTCCTCTCTGAGGAAGGAGCGGGTTCCTACCAAGGCTGAGTCCCAAGCCCCAGCTCATTACCTCATCCAGTACGCTTCTGCCCTGAAGCTCCAGCAACATTTTCCACACTACCTCTAAGTTATGGAACATGGGACCTGTAACTTTCCAGAGAAGTAAATACATTAGAGGGAAATGTCTTAGGTTACAGAGCTCAGACCTTGAGGTCCATGATGAGAGCGAGGAAAGAGGAACGCTCTGCTCTGTACTTGGAATTACTTGGAATAATGGAGACCTGAAAAGTCAGTACAGCTATCTATAAGAGTGGGTAACAGGAAACACAGTCCCAGAAAGCTCTTGAATTTTTTTAAGGGCAAATGGTTAAAACGTGTCCATTTGAAATATGTTCATTGAAATGTAACAATAAACTGATTATTTTACATAAAGTGCATGCACAGAAATGCCTGTGCAGGACTAGCCCCTAAGGCTATGCCTACTTTTCACTTCCACTTTAGGAAATCAGGGACTACCCCACTCTGCGATTTCCAATGAAGGCACAGGACCACCCTAGTCTTCATCTCTACATCTTACATCTTCTCCCAAGTCTAAAATCACCTTTAGCTGTAACTTTTCCATGGGCAAACTATGAATAGCTCCATCCATTACATAATCATGACAGGGCACAGAAGGAAATACAAACTTATTTCAAAGTTTCACTGTGACCAAAATTATGCCCTATTACCACCTAAATACCCACAACAAATTATTTATTATTGCCAGAAGCACATCCATGAGACATTCCATACAAGTTAGCTCACAACAATATGCATTTTAATCCATGCTATAAGTTAACCTTTTGGTCTAACCAGTCCAAAACTTGGCTAAAAGCACAACTTCTCACCATTCCAGAATAATTCCCAAGCCAAGATATCTATGAGACGAAGAGTTAAGGGAATTTTACATTGTTTGAAGCTAATTATTAGGACACCTTTGTTGAAACTAAACCAACATTAAGAGCTTATTATGTGGTCAAGAAAATGGTGTAGTGTATTCAGAGGAACTTTCCTATCCTCTTGAAAAACCTGTCTTTCCAAAGCCAACATGGAGTCAGAGAAACAGAAACTAAGTTTCTCCAATGTGTATTGGAACCTCTGACCACAGAAGACCTGAAACTGTAGCAAAGTTCACTCCAATCAATTAAAGCTCCCTTTAAGCTAAAACAATGGTCTGCTGATGTCACCCTGAAACTGAAGGAGAGAAATTGGTTCCAAAGCATGAAGTCCATTCCTTCTGGTGCCAAGGATGCCCTAGGAACAGAGAAGTGGCAATCACATACACCTTTCACTCCGCTAGCACGCAACACTTGGCTTCGACCAAGTCGCTTCAAAATTAACTATCCAGGCTTCTGGATCCATTGAAAAATAACCCAAAAAATTCCTACCCATGAAACAAGCTAATCACAATTGGGAAGGGAAGATTTTAAATGTATGTCTGCGTGCAGAGGAGTGGGAAGGCGCATGCTTTAGAAAGCTAAAGAAAAATTATTCCAAGACACCACACACGTGCCCCAACACCAGCATGCTCCACATTCCGGCTTCCACAGTTCTGACTGGCAATTTCCAAGACTTCTTCCTATTAATACCGATGCTATGAAGAAGCACAACGTTATTGCAGCGGGATAGACTTCAGTATGTTTGGTTTAGATGGAGAGTAGCTTCCCAGGTAGCTGATAACTGACCCAATGGAGCAATCCAGCTGCCGGGACCGAGGCACTGAGCCGCGCTCCATTTGATGTGCAGCCAGTTCGGATGGCATTCGGACAGCGTCTTGTGACAGCTCGTGTCGCTAGGCAAGAAACGCTTGTCATGTGCCTTCCCTTGCAGGACCAACTTTTTTCCCAGGGCAAACTGCTTTACCCTAGGACTTTTACACTCTGACCTGTCTGCAAGACAAACACGCAGCTTAGGGCATCCGAAGGAAAGGCGTGAGAAAGAGGTGCGACAGCCATGTGCCCCAAGAGCTGCTAACAAAGTTTCTCGCCTCTTTCCCAGGAGTGGGGACGTATGGTCCTCACAGAGCCCGCACCAGGTGGGACCAGGACGGCCACCCCCTTACTCGGGGAAAGGACTCCTCCCGCTTTTCTACGCGTGGATGGGGCAGCGGCGCTTACCCCGCGGGGCTTACCCAGTTTCTCCTGGCTGACTCCGTTGGAGCTGCTGCAGTTCTCCACCAAGGTGCTGGTCTCCTCGCGGTGCAGCGCGCTCTCCCCGTCGCCGGGCGCCTGCTCGGGCTTGGGGCCGCCGCGGGGGTGCTGCTGCCGGCCGCCGTGCGAGTGCCCGTGGCCGTGGGCGTGCCCGTGGCCCCCGACGCCGTGGTGGTTGAAGAGGCAGAGCCCCAGCAGGTTGATGATGAGCCCCGCCACCCCCACGGCGATGACCACCAGCGGCTGCTGGATCTCGTGGGGCTCCGTGAAGCGCTCGATGGCCTCCAGCAGGATGGTGAAGCAAAGGGCGGTGAGAAACACGGCGTTGACGAGGGCGCCCATGACCTCGGCCCGCACCCACCCGAACGTGTTCTTCTTGGTGGCGCGGGTGCGCTGGGCGAAGCGCACGGCCACCAGCGCCACGACCAGGGCCATCACGTCGGAGAGCATGTGGAAGGAGTCGGAGAGCATGGCCAGCGACGACGTGACGCGGCTCACCGCCACCTCCACCACGAAGAACAGGAAGGTGAGCGCCAGCAT
>VWZW01005671.1:3078506-3112303 GCA_013397115.1 Edolisoma coerulescens
CGGAGGCGCCGGGCGAGCAAACTTTGCACCCGAGCCCCCTCACTCTTTTCACACGGAACCCGAGCGCCGCCTCGGCCACGCCTCCGCCCGCGCCCCATTGGCCGGCGCTCCCCGCCCTCCCGGCCGTGCCCTCCCNGGCGTGAGGGGCGCTGTGACGTCACGCGCCCTCAGCAGGGATTTGGGGTGCAATTTGCGCCTTTTTTTTTGGAGTTTTTGTAGGGAAATTTCTGTTTAATTCGTTTCCTGTTCGTGCCACTGAGGGCAGTAAAATAAGTGCGGTGGCGATCAATAATAACTGATGAGCGGCTAAAAAAAATGGGAGGAGACGAAGTTTTGCTTGAAGTTTTGAAAGGCTGTATAATATAATATGATAACGTATTAATAAAATAATTATATAATAATTGCTACAATATTAAATAATTATCCAATATTAAAATAATTGTTTTATAATAATATAAAGAAAACTGTGTAAATGCTAAAAGGTCAGTCCCTGGACATCGTTTGGTTTATTATGTTTGTAGTTAGGAAACGGAAAGCAAGTGTTTTGAGACATGCAGAAAAATCACAGAAGTGTAACCACGAAACTTAAAACAAAAAAATCTCCAAAATTACAAAAGGGCAGAGCTGACCTCTTACTTTGCCCTCTGTGTTCCAGGGAACCCACAAACACAGCAGCAAGAGAAAGAGTGTCAAAGAATATTCCATGAGCAGAGCACGGGGAGGAGACAGCAGCCCTAGCTCTTTGCAGCTGTAGAGGTGGTGCTGTGTGCGTGGATCCATGCAGGCAGTAAGAAAACTGATGCTCTGAGAAGGAAGACCTAGCAAAAATGCAAAAAGTTGTTCCTGTACTTGCAGATTTCAAAGGGATTGTGATTCAGGGTCCGTGCAAAGGTTCCTGAGTTAATTTCAGTAGTAAAATGACAGAAGGTGCTCACATACCCACAAGGAAAGCGTTATCAGCAAGCATAACTGAGAGCAGTGGTTCAGAACAGGCATCCCCTGTGCTCGGCAGCATCCCCACGAGCCCACACTTGGATGCCACACTGTTATCCACATGTGCCATCCCCTCACCTTTGCTTAACCTTCCTCACATGGCAGAGGTGGCTTGGGCACCACGGGCACTGCTGTGCTGACCCGTGACCCTGAACCCTGCTTTCTGTGAGATTATCCTTGTGTCAAAATCTAGGTGTGCTACGCGCTGAACGTAGCGGTAGCAGCCCACACAGAATTCTTTAATGACCATTGTAAATACAGTCAGCAATTAGATTGCTGTAATATTCTCCTCACCTGCCTGGCTTCCCATATGCCCCAACGTCACTTACTAAGAAGTAAAGAACCAGGAAGCTGGCCGGCAATTACATGGAAATGGAACATGCCCATGTTGTGTCCTCCTCACTCCCACACAAGGCCATTAGTTAACAAGGAAGAATTGCCCAAATTTAGGATATATGGGTCAAAGAAACTGGTACAGCTCAAACCTCTTTCAATTCCTGCAGGTGAGGTGGGTCATCATTTTACAGGGATTGCTATTAATCCAATGGAATTTAGCTAGGAAGGAAGGGAAGACAAGTTTGGTATCTCTCATTGGCTCAGCTTCAGGAATTAGTGAAACTGGGTGTTAGCTGGTTGCCCCTGGGGCGTCATCATAGTTTTCTTGATTAAAAGTACTCAGTCTCCTCCTGAGAGAAATAAACAGGATATCAGTATCAGTAGAACCCTGATGAATAAAACTTCATTATAAACTGTGTCAAGAGCTTTGCCAGATTTAAGGCAGGGAGTTAGGGCTTTTTGGGCTTCTTTCTTGGTATGCAAGCAATGTCCAGATCAATTTGTGATCCTTTTATGGTCTCTTCACCGTGAGACCTCCTGACCTGCTCAAGTAAACCCATACCACTGGTCAGTGTGCTGCAGCCTTCCCCTTACAGGATGGCATGTTGTTGATCCTTAGCCATGTCCAGGGACAGCTTTTTCTCCTGCTATACCAGGCTGAATGCTGAATTCCACTTGGGGCCAAAAGCCACAAGACATGGACCATATACCCCAGGAGAATGGGAGGGCGTGGTTTCTTCCCAGGCAAGGAAGAAAAATGGTTGCTGAGGCCTTCCACTGCTCCCTGATGAATAGGGCTGGGCGTATAGTTTTGACCCAGCCACTGTTGTCTCCATGGGCTTCAAACACAGGGACTTTGATGAATGATCCCCTGTGGCAGCCCAGTCCTGCTGCTGGACATGCCAGGCACAGACCGGCAGCTGGACCACACAGGCGTTCACACTGCTACCTCTTCCCCACACTCTTTCTTGTAAACCAGTGGGCTGTATGCTGCTGTTTCCAGGCTTTTCTATTGTATTACCATACACCAGCAGCCAGGAGGAACAGGAATAGTTCCTAAACTTAGGGCTGTCCATCTGGCAACATCATCAATTTTAAGATTAATGGGAAAGTGACTGATAAAGGTACCTAATGAAACCATAAATGGTGTTTTACAGGAGACACGATGTTCCTGCTTATGCATTTAAGGAGAATACTTTGTCTTCAGGGTAGGGAAGACTCTGGATTTTTTGTTGATTTTTTTTGTTTTTAGGCTTCCAGGCATTGTTCGTGACTCAAAGAATTCTTTCTCAGCTCGGCTTCCGGTCCACAGATGTGGAAGGGCCCATCTAAAATCTGTTTACTTACCATAAGTGCTTGGCGTTCTGAGGGGAGAAGTAGCTGTGGATGTCTGGCGCACAGCTTCCTCCCCCCCAGAGCCAGGTGACAGGTCTGAACAGAGAGCTGCTGCTTGTCACCTGTCCTGCAGAGAAACGTTTTGTACCGAATCCTGCTGGGCTCTCCTGAGCCAGCCGAGCACTGTGTGAAGAACAGGACTTTGGCTGGGAGTTTTGCTATTACTCAGCATGTTTGCTGAGTAAATAAAGTCACTGCTTTTTCCCTTTGAATTTCTGCGCAGGGCTGCAAGTGGAGAGATCTCCACCACGGAGGGCTCTTCATCACTCCGTGCCTTTCCACTTGGAAAAGGTGAAACCCTGCCTGTAAACCGCCGATGCAGTCACATATTACAGAGCACACTGCCTCCTTTTAACACCTAACTCTTCCCCTTTCGGTACAGTCATCAGACCTGTCGGCTTTTAATGAGGGCTTGTGGGACTGTGGCAAACATGACTCCATCTGTCTGTTCCACTTCAAGGCTGTCAGTGTTCATTTTAGGCTGCGTTTCTTGCAGGCAGTGTCTCTGTCTCTCTCTCTCTGGTAGCTGTCCTTACAAGGTTTCTTCGACTTAGATGCAGTCAGCAACACCAAAGCCAACAGAAGCACTCACTGTCCAGTTACCTGCATAAAAAAGGTTGTTCTTTGTAATGAAAAACAACACAAATGAAAACTGAGTATTACTGTTCACGTAGCTCTAGGTTGGATTCTCTGTTATGTACTGATTCAGGAAAGCAGCTTTATCAAGGAAAGGACTTAGACATGTGTTTGCAGTTAATTAAAAGGCCTTCTTTGAACAGAGGCAAGTTAAGCATGTGCTTACATGCTTTTGTTTGTGACCTGTGAAGAAAGACTATAGCAGTAATTGGCACTGAGATAGGAAATGAAGGACACCTTGCTCCATAAAGAGATTTCTTCTTCTACCTGGTTACTGTGTCTGTGAAATCTGGACTCTCTGGAAGTCGGTGGCAGAACTCCAGGCAAGCCGAGGGGGTCAGCATATCGTCCACTATACTTCTTCTGAACCTTGCAAAGCAGATTAAAAACCCATATTTTTCCTTCCAAAACATTTTCTCCCTAATGAAGAAACAGCTGATTTTTAAAATATGCCTTTCTTATGTCCAGTTTTGATCTTTCCTTTATTTTGCTTTTTTACTTTCAAGCTGTTCACTTGATCCATTGGTTTCAGTATCCTGTAACTGCTCCAGAACTTCGGGCACAATTAACTGTGCAGCCAATTTGTAATTGTTTCTAGTGAACAGGCATGACCTTTTTGGTGGACTAAAGAGCATTTCCTGGCTGCTTTGATTACCAATTTGTCTACTTATGATACAAATAGTATTTTCTTAAAATCCACAAGTAGGCAGGAAAAATAGTTGCTCTAATCAGCTGTGAAATTAATACTAATAAGGTATTAGTTAGAGCTAATGCCTTATTCAGCCAGTGCTTGAGTGGATCTAACTAGAAAAATCACCACCATATTAATCATTAAAGGAAAAAAGGCAGGAAAATTTGTGGTGTTACTCACTTTTGCACACAGTGTGGCTCTCTAGTGGAAAGAGTAACAATGATTCAACAGGGATGGGAAAATTCTGTAAATATGGAATTCTGGAATGAAAAAATGTCTTTGCTGCTGACTGGTTCATAACATTTTTAATTATTACCAAAATAAATTGTTATCCTTTGTATGGAATTTTTAATAAATCATATCGTTAAGCTCTGCCTTTTATTATCTCTAGAGAGAACATGAGAACAAGCCAGTTCTCGTGGAGCCATGGTAATGAGTATCAACGAATCAATGGGTAATTGCTGAGGACAGACACTGAGAGAGATATGTGCTAATCACAGTGGTGCCTGCTACACCTATTTACAGCATCAGGCCCTGTCAGAGAGCTCACAGTACTTTCTGGTGCCCAAGCTGCTTAATTGGGGGCAGGATTTCATCTGTCACAGTAGGATGCTGGATTTCATTGGTGAAGGATCTCTAGATGGTCTCTTGTTAGAAGAAGATCACTCAGGTCCTTTGAGGTAAGTCCCTACAGGAACAGTTAATACTGTTCATAAACGTGCATGTACTGACATTGGAAAAGTCAGTTCCAAACTAGTTCAACAAGTGCAGATTTGAGTTGTGGGAGGCTGCAGAGCACCTCCATGTAGTGCTGCAAAGAAGGAATGCCCTTTGGTGGCACATTTTGCCCTGAGGAATGGAACTATGCTGGTTTATCTCCACGTCTCCTGGGAGCTCAGTGACATCAAGGGCACACTATGTGAAGACCTCAGTCCCAGCCACTGAGCTAGGCATTGTAAGAACATGGTACCAGAAGAGGAAGATCCCCAGGCAGATTGGAATGGAAGCCATCCCCCTGGCTGTGTGTATGCAGAATTTACAGGCTGCTTCCTGGAACAGCCATGAGCGCAGGATACGGCACATCCTATCATTTCTGCTGTGCGAGACAGGCCTGCCTGCAGCAGGGCGTGCAGGGCATGCTCAGGCTCGGGGCCCCTGTGCAGCACACCTTGACAGGCTCCTGCTCTGACCCAGTGCCAGCAGGTCTGATCCGGAGGGCAGCCTCAGGCTCGTCTTCCCCGGCAGCCCAGGCACTCCTGGTGCTTCCAGCCAGCTCACCTACCCACACACTGCTCCTGCTGCCACAACACACACCAGGCAAGAGCTCCAGCCTTCTGTCCTGACACAGAGTATGTAAAGTTGTTCAAGTGGCTGAACGATCGCATACTCACCATTTTACCATTTCTGTGTTAGATATTTACTGTATCAGCTTGAGATGGGTGAATTTCCCTTTATTACACAATAAATACTGATGCTTTGACTTGGAATGTGCTGCAATCCCAACTCTGAGACTAATTGGACACTGCTGCTTTTCCTAGACACCAAATGTGGCCTTCACATAAGGATGGAGACATGAAGGCCTCTTTTTAATGATCAATTATATTTGATGTTTGTCAAATCATATCCCAAGGCAGTAAGCACAGACATATAAAGTTTATGTTCTGTAGCTGCATCTATTAATTTTCAGAACTGCCTTCCACAGAGGCCATTTTGTTCTCAGCTTAAGCTGGTCCATCTAAAAGCTGGTGCCAAAAAGGGCCACCGCAAGTCCCTGTCAGAAATTACATTCCTGCTCCCAACCAGGCCTCAGAACTAGCAATTAGGGCATGTGATGCCATGAGGGGCATCAGCTTTGCCTGCCAGTGCAACCAAAACATAAATTCTTTTTCATCTTCATTGCTTTTCGGCCAGTTCAGCAAGCTAATCCTATTTACCTAGGGCAGCAGGATTGCTAGAGCTGACACACAGGACCATGTGATTGGGGCAGGGAAAAGTGTGTGACCATATACTGGCATCCACTGATGCTGGTCATGAAACCACAGCCTCAACTGGACAATAAGGGAGGGATTCATGTTTGGGAATTGGTAGCTGATACGCGAACATCTTGTGATCAGGAGTCTCCCTTTAGAGTCAGCAGAGATCTAATCACCTTTGTCAGTGGAGTCTGCAACATGGTTTATCTCCTCCTACAGTGCTATGTACTTGATTAGATGAATTCCATCCTTAGAGTGCGCATTTCTGTCCTGGATTATAAAGAAAACCTGGTGTGAATTGCTTGGAGATTAGGTCAATGGTTAATGAAGTGTCTCCTGCCCCCACTGTTAGTTTTGCCCACTGTAAGACAAGGATTTTCCTTATTCTTACATTAAAGAGCATGAGCTAAGTGAGTTCTTTAATGTCACAAACTGAGTAATGCCAGCAGGAAGAGTACAGTGTCCTGTCCTGCCAATACCAATGCTTATACCAATATGCTAGAAACGTGATGCTCAAGGCTGTGTCTCCAAACTAAAATTCACAGACATGGCGGAGGTGTTTTGATTCAATCAGTCCTGGGCAGCTGACAGTTCCCTCAGAAGCAAACATAAGCTGCTTTTGGAAAGCAGGTCATTTATGTAGGTGATTAAGCATGGAGGAGCCTCACTTGGGGCATGAGTTTTCAAAACACCTTTATCCAAATCTTATGAGCTAATTCTATACAGTTCATTATCAATGGCTATTTGCATAGCAAAATAGTGACTGTGAACATTGCTTCTTGCAAGCTTTGTCTGTGTTAACCTGCTTTATATCTAGCCAAATGTTTCTGCCTTACTGTTTGGGGAAACAAGGGTTCAGATCGGCATGGGTGGATTGAATGATCTTCTACAGTAGCTGCAGAGCCAATGGAGGGAATCAATTTCTATCACTGCTAAGATGACAAAGCAGTTCTTAAATCCAGCAGTTACTGTGGCTGGCCTGGGAAGGACTTGTCAGTCAAGTTTCCAAGTAATCTGTTTGTGAAATACGTGTTCCATCTCACTTATTGACTAACAATGTATATTATCTGGTTAGTTAACTGTGGGGATAAAGGTCTTTTTTCCTGTCATCTGTCAAGCTCTTGTGCAAAAAGCTGCAGTTAAACTGTGTATAACCTTAGGATCCTGAACAGTGCCAACTAAAGTTCTAGGCATGTGCTTATTCAGTTTTTTATTAGCCACATAAAATAGACAAACTTTGTGCCTTTGCCAATTAGATAAACCAGGGCCTATCTCTTTCTTGGAAATCTCCCTACAGAATGATATTCTCCTTGTAAAAAGGGAAATATATAAATAAGCAAAATACTTATTTGAGGAGCAGTAACATAGCATGCCAGTGTTGTTAAAGCTCCAGTACATGCATTTTATAGCACTGTAGTGATATAAAATCACCATAGGCATTATCAAAACACTTACAGACACTAACCGTTAAAAATCAGTGAATTAGGAGATCTTTTTCAAACCGGTCTTCAAAGCTTCTGTGTTGTTGATAATTATATCCAACACCTTTGTATCTAACCCTAAGTAGGAAAAATGTTTCATGGAGAATGATTTGTGGAGACTTGGTTACAGCCTATAAGCACACAAAGTCAGCCAATAGTGTTTGTGTGTTCTTGTGTCCCCAAGGAGTTGTAACAGGCTGGGCTGATGCAGTCCTCCATGGGAGACAACCATTCCAGTGAGTTGCCCTCTGGGACACTGTGTGGGTGAGCAAGGATTTGGGTGTGCACGTGTGATCCCTCCTGAAATCTTCTGTATGGCAACATGCAGGCACTGCGTAGGCTGGGGAGTGTTGCAGGAGGGAGAGGAGGAGCTGCTTGATCTCTGTCATTATAATTTGCCATCGTCATATGTGATGGATTCCTGGCATTGGCTCTGGCCTGATCGAGCAGTTGGGGCAGCAAGGGCCCAGCACTTCCTACCAGGGCGTGTAGCATGAGTGAGCCTTCCCTCTGCTGAGGTGATTCATCCTAGCCCCACATACCACAGCATGCTCCTGACCTCCTTAGTCCTCCTGGCCTCCTTAGTCTCTCTCTGGCCTGCTGTAACTGTGTCACACAGCCTGCTTGTGCCGGTCGGGATGGTGACACAGATCCCAGAGTACGGACATGGATCCCTGGCAGCCAAGTCCCATCTCGGCCTGCCCATGGCAGGGAACAAGCAGTTACAGAAGCCCAGTGCTGTATCCTCTGACTGACAGGCCCTAGTGCAACCCCAAACTTGGAGGCAGCCCAGTTTCATGTTTCTGTCTTATCTGCTTCACCCAGCAAAGGAACCCTCTGGGCCAGCAGGATAGCACATGTGCTTGGGGACCCTCCCACCTGCAGCACTGCTACCAGCTCCCCTTCCTCCCTCCTGCACGGGTGTTTATCTGGGACAGCGGGAGCCTTTCAAGGGGAATGGTCACCTCCAGCTCTTCCTTGCAAGGCCTGCACAGCCTTTGGATATGCCTGAGTGCCATGATCTGCAAGGTCTCCACACAGCCTCTTGAAGCCACCAAGGTGCAAACCAGCTAATAATTAAACCCGCTTTCTCAGTTTTACTGCTGGAGAAATGCTTCTGTGGCAAAGCACTGAGGCGAGTACAATACTCCTTCCACATCAAAAGAATATGCAGATACCCGAGGTAAATACTGTCCTGCACTGAGCACACTAATTTCTGTGCTGCTATTTACCCTGATGGTTTCAGTGAACTGAGTTCCTCAGCCCTCCAAAGAGTTCTCAGCACAGTGGTCAAACAAACAATGTAATTTTCTCTGTTTTATTTGTTCCAGTAAAAAAACCCAACAGTGTGACTGAAAAATACAAAGGAAATGGAGCAGACAGTCAAGATGGAACAAAGACAGCAAGAGGGAAAAGAGAATCAAAAGCAAGTAATTGGCAGAGTTAGAATTAGTTATTTCTATTAATTCCAAATTTCTTGCTTCCTTCTGCCAGCCTCACTTGATTGTTGGGCAACAGGGGTGGTTTCTACAGGTTTCCCTTTAGTTAAAATAATTTGTTTATAAGACGTATTATTTGTAATAAACATAAGGGTATCACTTTGTAAAAACATTCTTCTTCAGGAAGTAATAAAACACTTGCTCAGTTAAAAGTGTGTCCTTAAGTGTTTTTGCTGGATGGGTGTTACACTCATGTGGCTTTATTCCACTGAATCATCCCCGGAGAGCGTAGAAATGAGGGATGGTGGGGAAAGAGATTTGGAAACAAATAAACACTCTAAATCAAAAGGACAGGACTTTGTACTCAACCCAGGCCACAACAGCATCAATGGCTCCCACAGGGCCAGAATTCCTCCTGCATTCACAATCCAAGGACAAAACCTAACAATCTTGCCCTGGCTTTTCCTACTGCAGCAACTTTCCTTGGTAGCTTGAAAACCTCAGTTCATCAGTGTCTGATGCATGGCAGATGTCTCCCAGAGCTGTGGAGCCCCCACACTGTCATTCTTCTGATGTCACTCATGCCTCAGACTTAAAGGACTTACCAGCAGGGGGGTGGGGGAAATGCATTTGTCAACAGCTTTTACTACAATAGTTCTTAGCAGGATTTCTATGTTGTGAAAAAGGACAGGTTTCCTTGGGAGTTCCCCATCCTTTGCAGATGCTGTAAGGGAGATGAAAGAAAATCTACAGAAAATCTCGAGGGCAGGTTCTAAAATTATAGCTCAAAGGCTGATCATTAGGAGCTGTGGCTTTGATATATCTTTAAACCCTGACTCGGAGATTCTCACATCAGGGACTCCTGCCTAAATTGTGTACTGTCTTCTTGAAATCTATCCAGCAGGGATGGAAAAGTTTTAGGTTGTGGGGAAGCTGTCTCACTCCTTGGTATCTCAGCCCTGCAGTCTGGCTATCCCAGCTGCCGGTGTCTTCCGGCAAGAGCAGCCCCAACCACTCAGGTCCACACACTGTAAATGTTTCAGAAGTAGATAAAGAAAACATTAATGAGGATCAATATGAGAGAAAATCCAGAAGTGATACACTGCAAAGAGATGACCCTAGTAAACAGCTGAAGGGGTCAATGGACTTCTTATTATGATGTTAAGCCCAAATTTTGATAAACAGTTTCTCCATAACTCACAGAGGAAGATGTAATTGTGAAATGGGTACTAAATTAGAATTCCCAGTTATGACACATGCATTGAAAAGGCAATTACATGGAAATCTTTTGCTTCCAATGATGCTGAATTAGGGTTAATGTTTTTACCATTGCAGGAAAATTACAGTGAAACCCCAAGTACCTGTAAATAAACTGCTGTTGTTTTAACAACTGCTCTCCCTCATATACCAAGGGACAATTAGCTCAGACAAAATTTTTAAAAAGGGAAGTATGTCAAATATAGTCTTTCGATACCTCCTCAGTAATCTACATAAAATTACCTAAAATTATCCTTCCTCTTTCTTGAAGAAGTAACCACTTCATAAAACACATAAGCAAGAGTGACAGTACTCTGAGCAACCTACATGAGGAAGCAGAGCACTGAGTGCACGTACAGACAGGCTCACCCTGTTAATTCAGAGAGAACTTCCTCTCATCAGTTACTGGGCTTCATTTAAGTAATAAAATTAGAAGCCTGGATGTTGCCACAGAGACATTTCCAATTCACCTTGTGGCCTGCATTGGTGTGTTGAGAGGGACTCAACAGCTGTGCAAAGACAGCATATCAGCATGGGTTTGTTTCTGCTAGCTGCATGCTTAAAACAGACCAAAAACCTCACTGCCAGGTAATGCAAGTCTTAAATAGGAGTTTCCTTAGAATAACTCCCAGGCTGAGAAATGTCTAGTGCATGCATTTATTTAATTCTTTGTTATATTATATATTTGCATTACATATATGTATCTATTAGACAGTCTATTTTATATTTTAATATATGCATGCAGATGTTATATATTTGTACACAAAATATAATATTATGTATTATATATTATGTTCATGCTTATTTCCTGCATTTATTGTTACTTATTACTTGCCAAGGACAGGAAGGGACCTCACAGCTAAACGTGAGTCTTAATGCAGCTGGGGACGTGCGGTGTGAGGCTGGGTTCATGTCCCGTTCCTCAGCACTGCTGGGGCTGGCACCGCACAGGGGGATTTACAGCATGCTAAGGAGTTCTCCTGGCATCAAAGAAGTGAGCAGCTCCTATTCTTCCAGGCTGAGTCACCAGGGAGAATGAGCCTGTAAAAGGGGGAAGACGATCATTGTTCTGTGTTTGGTTACTAACAAGGAGAGTAGGAGACAATTCCGTGTTTGCATACACTGAAAGCTGTCCTCGCCGCTGCAAAGACTCGGTTTGATTCAGATTTGCTTCTGGTTTTCTGTAAGAGAACAATAGGTGATTCTACTGTGAGGTCACTAAAAAATATTCATTCACAGCCCGATATTGTGGGATACTGGATTAGGACTGAAGTTGGCAGCATATTTGGTAGTGCATGTTTGTGTAATAATAACAATAATATATCCATGCAAAACATGCACAGTTTTTCTCCAACTTTGTACCAATTGTTTACATACAGTGTATCTTGCCCACTAGTAACTAGGAAGGTTAAATAGCATTATTCAGTATGTGCAGGTCTCAAAGTACTTCACTACAGCAAAGTAATTTCTTCAATCCCACTTTCTAAAGGTGAGGGGTTTGTGGGGGGAGAGGGGTAGTTCTTTTTTGGTTGGGTTTTTTTGTCTGGGTTTGGGGTTTGTTTGTTTGTTTTGGGGGGTTTTGTTGTTGTAATTTTGTNTGCAAGCGAGGCAATGCAAAAATGGCAGGCCACGTGCAAATGCTGCAAATCACTGCAATAATGCTGAGCTTAGAACTGACTTCGGCAGCAAGTGCTTTCACTTCCAGGAAAGTGGCTTTGAAGATGGAATATAAACTGAAAAAAAGAGAATTATTAAGAAAGCAAGGGACCAATAGAGCATCTGCAGCATCCTCAGCAGGAGCAGTGACTCTCCAGAGCGGTTTTCTGCCTCGTCTCCCTCTCGTAATCCCGCTCATCCCCCCCGTACCCTCCCCACCCCCGGGCTCCCGCCGCGGTCTCGGCTCCGCCGGGCTCTCCCGGGACGCTGCGGGGACGGGGGCGGGGTCACCGGGGGCCGTGGAGCATCCGGGCCTGGGGAACGCCGAGCACCGGCGGGGCCCGGGCAGGGGGACACCGGGGCATCCCCGGGGCAGCATCAGCCCCGCAGGCGGCATCGCGGTCCCCCCCTCCCTGGAACCGGTGCTGCTCCTCTGGGTGCCCTCTCGTGGCTTCCGCGGCCGTCGTGCGGCTCCTGGACTGGTTGGAGCTCCCCGACGGCTTTGTGCTCGTGATGGAGCGTCCAGAGTGCACTCAGGACTTCTGGGATGCCCTGGGGGAGCAGGGATTCCGTTTTCGTTTTCAGTCGCAGAAGGATTTGGGCTGTTCTACTCCCTTTTTCAGCTTTGGCCTATGAAACTTTTCTTGGCCAGTGCAGGTGTAGGGGGTAAGGGGATAAAGGCAGGGTTTTTTGCTACTCAGCTGTCCTCTTCCAGCACCGGAGGCTTTCTTTCACATCCCAAAGTTAGTAAACAAGAGTCAGGTGCTGGTGAGAAGGCAGTGGGTGTGCCTTGTGCCAGCAGTGCGGACCTCACATCCCCAGGGGTGCCTGAATGAATGAAGGTCTGAGAGGGAGCAGCATGCACCTGATGAACTCTGCCTGTGTCCTGCAGGGATGCCAAAGTACAGCCCACCAGAGTGGATCTGCTTCCACTGCTACCATGGCCATTTAGTGATAACTTGGTCCCTGGACATCCTGCTCCACGACATGGTCTGTGGGGGCCTTCCTGTCAACAGCAATGAGGACATCATGCAGGGCTGGCTGTTCTTCCCACCATGGGTGTCTCAGGGTGGGTACCTGGCTTCATGACATGGAGCAAATAACAGCGTTGGGAGTGCAGGTGGCACACAAGTATCCCACTCTTGCAGCTCTGGAGAGGGTGGCACATATCCCTCCATCCTGCCCTTCTCCAAAATGGAGAATTAAATGGAGAATTGCAGCTCTGAGCAGCCCCAGCATAGCTTGAGAGCTGCAGACCCTCAGAGAGGGTGGACAGGAAGCTTTCTCCCACTGACCAGCAGTTTCTGGCTTCTCTCCCTTCTCCCCAGTGTGCCAGCACCTCATCACATCAAACATCATCACTCTGCCTGTGAGTTTGAAGGAAGGGGGTTAGGAGAAAACACTTTTTATGAGGACAGAACACTTTATTCACTGTCAAAAATAAACTTTTATGCTTTTGGTCCCCTTCCTCCGAGGCAATCTTTTTATGTCCTTACTCACCAGTTTTATTGCAGTTAGGAGGGGGTTAGGCAACAACAATGAAACGACAGCCCCTGTTTCAGACTGCAGCAGCCACACCAGTGACCCTGAACTGCCACCCAGGGACAGATATGAATGTGAAAAGCAAGTGGGTTGAAGGGACCAAGATCTCACCCTGCTGTGAAAGCTGGGAGGAAATCAGAAGTGGCAAAATGCCGTTTCAGCTCAACCCCTGCCCAAATTCTTCATCTTCCACCTGTAGGTCCCTGCAAAATGGCCAGGCGGACCTGGGCTCTAGCAAGGTTCAGTTTGGAGTGATTTGTGCCCCCGGCATGAAAGTGATCAAATAAACAATAGTATGTATTGATTGGAAAATAGATACTGAAGGAAGAAGGGGATCGTGGGAGATAGGGAAGTCTCTTCTTGCCTCTCCTTTCTGTACCCAGGAGCTCCTCATGAAGAGAAATGCCTACACTGTATTTACACCTGACATCTCCCCACCCACCCACCGCTTCCCTCACTCCAGCGTCTGATCCATTCTGTGGACTTCATTAGCTAAAGTAAGAGGAGTCCCAGTATCAATCAACACAGACCACACAGAGTTGAACCCTGCGTAGTGAGGAAAGAAGATTACAAATCTTACTTCAGGGGTAGAATTCGAGAGTTGTATCTTTCGGGAGTTTATAATTTACTCTAGCAAACCACAAAACACTAAACATAGGCTATGAATCTTAAACAAAAAAAGCAGAAGGCGGGAGAGCACACGGATCAATAAACCATAGGGCCTGGACCACAGGGATACCCTGTCATAAACCATCAACCCTAAGCAACAACCACTAGAGCTGGGCAAAAACCTGGAAATGTTGCTACTGGTGTTTTACAACTTTTTTTGGAGGTGGAGAATATGACAGAGAACAGTGGGTTCTGGCTGTCAGACAGTGTTTCTGAGAAGTTTTATATACTATTACACCTAGACTCTATTAACGCCCCATGCAAGGGGTACTGGATCTCCGGCACAGCATCAGCTCCGCTGATGGCGTCGTGATCCCTGCACATATTTTCCACATCCCTTTGTTGGAATGGGTGATGAGCAACAGCCAAAGGTCTGCCACAGCTGGAGAAGAGATTACCACCATGGAGAAAACCCTTCTGGGGTGCAGGGGCCACACTTGCCGCAGGGACCCAAAGAGATGGAGACGCAGAGGTGGCATCTCCCACTTTTATGAAGAAGCTTGATGGTCTTCTATATTTATATCTGATTTTTATTAAGCTTTTTATCTGCCCAGCTGGCCAGCACTTTCACACTGTTTAAGTGCTGTTCAGCTGGCTGCAGAGGGAACAGGGCACGACTGCTGAAAATCAGGAAACTGGTCTGTGCTTTTCAAAGATGACGCAACTTCCCCTCTAGGCTATCCTTGATGTTCTTATGCATATAAAACTTCTGTAATTTCAGAGGTACTCACAACAAATCATATTATTAAAATTCCTGACATCTGTATTAAACATTAATTAATTTCTCTCACAACATTCCAGTGTACACTATTATTATCATCCTGTAAGGCTTAAGCTGTACCATATCTATGTATACACACTTAGCTTCCCTTTTAAGATATAAGTATATCCATCAGCATGATGGCTATGTTTTGCAAGAACTCCATAAACAGTCACCATTCCCATAAATGTTCTAATTGTGAATGGTCTGTTTCCTGAATATGTTTGAAAATTGCATCCTGAGTGTGATTCCAACGCGACACACGTTCCATTGGAAAAACAATTACGCCCTTGTAGAAAAATGTGAATTTCAGGATTCCAAAGCAAAAATCCTGAGAGAGAATGAAGACCGTCTCCAGGATGCCTTTCACTATGTTTGACACGTACTGGTAGGAAGTCCTTACTTCAAAAACCTTAGGAAACACTGCATTTATCATATTAGAGTGATAATACTTCAAGAAGACGCTGTAAGTAACGCAGTTAAACAGCTTAATGCTACAGTTGTAACCTAAGCTGTTTTCATTTATTACTGCCATTGTGATTGATACAGTTTGCACTCTCTGTAGCATTTCGGATTCAGAACAGTGTAGTTGTTAACTAGGACTTTGATTCAGCTATTTTTATAATGCACGCATAAAAGATGCAAAATGGCAAATCGGAGATAATTATAGTTAATTGCACCAGCAAGTACTAAAGAATCCGTAGCCAAAGCAAGTCAGCATCTTGCAGCAACGTGCTTAGAACAAAACAGGTAAAAATAAATGTAAGTAAGATATTATATTTTGGATGAATGTATAATAGAGGAAGTTCTTATACATGACAAGGCAACAGTGCCATCTTGAGGTTACTAGAGAATTCAAGGAAGAGGAAAGCACACAGACAGTGCTCTCAAGGCATTTTACTTTTAAATGCAGAAATGTGTGTTCCAAGGGAAAAAAATACTCTCAAGCCATTTTCTTACCTTGGTCGTGTTAAAAGCAAAGCATCTGTAAACACCAGCCCTTTCACAAGATGGTTAGAGGGATGGAGCACCTCTCCTATGAGGAAAGGTTAAGAGAATTGGGATTGCTCAGCCTGGAGAAGGCTTCAGGGTGCCCTAATTGTGGTGTTCCCTTACCTGGAGGGAGCCTACAAGAATGACAGTCTATTTACAAGAGCATGGCGTGACAAGACAAGGGGGAATGGCTTTTAACTGAAAGAGAGTAGGTTGAGATTAGACATTAGGAAGAAATTCTTTGCTGTGAGGGTGGTGAGGCACTGGAACAGGTTGCCCAGAGAATTTATGGATGTTTCCTGGATGGTCCCTGGCAGTGTCCAAGGCCAGGCTGGATGGAGCTCTGAGCAACCTGGTCTAGTGAAGTGTCCCTGTCCATGGCAGTGAGGTTGGAACCAGATGATCTGTAAGGTCCCTTCCAACCCAAACCATTCTGTGATTCTATGAATACGGTCTTTCATGAATCAGTATTAATTTATTTTCTTGGCCGCTTGTTTTCCTCCTCTCGCTGATACCTGCATTTTACAGACAACAAAACATTCTTGCATCCTGCATATTTTTTCAGATTGTACTAACACCACTGCATATCCTACCCTTTAATGTTTTAGGGGTTAAACCATAAAGATCCACATGAAGGCCAGAACTCCATTGCAGGTCTTCTGATTGAGGCACAGAACAGAAAAATCTGAGTGTGCAAACATGGTGACAAAGCAGGGATTCACCCTCCACATATGTGTGAGAAGCTTCAGAAACATGAAAGAATGCAGAGGAAAGCTGCACTGATCCACATGGCACAGCTACTTTGGCTGTGTATACACCTGCCAGACATTCCCACCACACCGAGTGCTAGGGAATAACCACCAGAATGTTGGTAGTTTTACGTTAGCAAACAAAATAGTTGTGTCTAATTCTTTTAAGCAAAGGTTGTGGTGAAAACAGCAACCGCTCTGCAAGCAAATGTTAAGTTCTGCTGGGTGGTTAAGAATCTGCCAGCGCAGATCTATTGTTGGGTTACACAACTAACTTCTTTATCACCAAATCATGGAATGGTTTGGATTGGAAGGGATCCTTATGATGATCTAGTATGTCAAATTAAATTGATGTTTCAAACAAGATTCTCTCCTATGAAGTAAAAACCATATAGAATTCCTCCTCAGATAACATCCATAGCCCAAAGGAAACAAATGTTTTGAAAACAAGCTGTTTTCTAAGAATGTCTGTTTTATGGCATTTCAATCCAGAGAGAAAGAAAATACATAAAATATATGCCAAACATTACAGTTTCAAAGGATATTTTAAAATTTATGAGTCTGAGTTAGTGCATGAAACTTACACCACCTTAAGTGAGCAACTCCTACACTGCCAGAGCATTGTTAAGGTTTAGATGGAGATGCCTCCTAAGCTTCAAGAAAATAAGGATTTACTATTTAAAGGACAACTGCCCCGCCCCAAAACACAGATGCTAATACCCTGGATGGTGTCCCATCCTGGCCAGCAGTCTCAGGGGATCTGTTTATAACAGTTTCAAGGCAAGGCAAAGAAGGTGTTATTTCAAATGCCATGCCCTGACACAGGCCTTGCAGGAGCTGATGGACAAGGCATTCAGCTACTCAGGCAGAAAGGAATATAAACTCATAAATTATGTTATTCTGACCCATCCCACTCATTAGTCAAAACATAACATTAAAAGTAACCTGCTTTGATAGGTCACTTACTTACTAGAAAGAGACAGCATAAAATCTTTGTGCTCTTTTGTAAAAAAATATTTACAAGTGCAGATAAAAAGGCACTGTTTTCCTACATATACAGAATATCAATACTTCCTTTATCAACAACTGTGCATTACATACAGCATCAAGTTAACCCACAGACTATGAATCTCTGTACATTTTTCACCTGAGAAGTTTTTCACATCAGATTTTAAACAAATCATTTATATACATGCATTCTTTATAATTTCAGAAGAGTAAAGTATGGTAAACAGGAGGACCAAAATATTTTTCTTTAATAATACAATTAATTCTGTTTGTTTTATTTGGTATCAAAAGTACCTATTTTCATCATATAGCATCTTAGGCATTTATCATAAACTACCTGCCATAAACTAAGATTTTGTACAACAACTGTTAAAATAGTTTTTCAGTAGGTTCTAGCTAAAGAGAAGAAGGCACAAGTATCTGCCTATACATTTAATCTTCTTTTCAAAGATAAATACATCTGTTACAGTTTCAACGCATGCCCAAGATTTGTCTGCTCTTTAGTTGATAGTTTTTTTCCAGTTCAGACAGTGCTTGAGCCCGTAGATTTGCAGCATATAGACGCCTTTTCAGATCAGAGCTTTTCCCTTTGGAAAGGAAATAGTTTTCCATATTATGAGGAGGCACAGCTTTCTCTTCACTTCCATCAAAGAGTGAGTTCTTCTTGGTTGTAGAAAGGGGAAGCAGGAGTGCGTTATCTTAAGAAATCAAAAAGTACTGCATTAGTGCATCTTCCAGCATTTATTGCTTTTAACCCTGGTGCCCATTTTGTCATCTACTTATGGCTTTAAGTGATCTAATTAAATGCATCTCAGTTAATAGCAACAATTCTTTTCTTTTTGAGAAAAAAATTGAAAACAAGCCTTCTAAATGATGGTGGTAAAAGGATATATGCCATAGTAGTTTTTAGGGTGCACTTCCCCATACCTAAGGAAATATTAGTTGATTAAGAAGAAAAAACATGATGTTTCTTCTGAAGGACAGAAATTAAATAAACAGTAACATAAGCCCATTCCAAAAGAAAATGCAGAATGAATTTTCAGCTTTTCAGCTTTTCAATTTTTTTCAGCTACTGAAAAAACCTTGTCTTTGCTTCACAGCAGGGGCAGACTCAACCTGTCCAGTGGTCTTTGTACATAACCCACATTGTTCCAACTCTATCCTTGTATTAAGTCACTAGGGTACAAATTAGGCTCTGACTTGATGAGTAATGAGTTTAGGTGCATTAAAAATTAACAAGTTACTTTCACTGCAGCCTCCGGAACAGGAATTTTCATAGTGTACCCTATAGCATGCCACTATCAAAAGGCAGTTAATGACAAGAGTACAAAAACTACCATCAAAAACTATTATAACAGCTGAGTTGCCTCTCTTAAGAGCCAACTTCACAAGGCCCACCTTAAGATGTGATTTTTATTTAATCAAAGGTCTAACTATTCTAATCTTAATGCCAAAGCCTTAATTGTCAATTTATGAGGCTACAGCAAGAATGCAGTAAGCACTAAAGAGCAAGGAATTTAAAAAGCCAGCAAATATTTCAGCATTTTGTAGCTTCATTACTGTAAGTCAGGTCTGTTTTAACATTAAGTGGTTCACTAAGAATCAGAAAATCCCCGGAAAAATCGGGTAGCGTCTAGGACACTGTCTTAAAAACCAGGATTTTTGGTTTTCCATTTTACTGTCAAGTGAACCACCCAATGGACTTCTATGAGAAATTTGGGATCTAAGAGATGTGTGAGATGCAATCCAGTTGTGAAAAATAAAGCAATATTTGAGCAACTGAATA
The DNA here is from genome assembly GCA_013397115.1 of Edolisoma coerulescens. Taxonomy (NCBI): domain Eukaryota; kingdom Metazoa; phylum Chordata; class Aves; order Passeriformes; family Campephagidae; genus Edolisoma; species Edolisoma coerulescens. The sequence goes on from VWZW01005671.1 coordinate 3,097,871, forward strand.
TACAAGCAAGCAAAATTGGTACCAATATTGGAGAAACACTTGGTCCATTTATATGAGAATAGGCATAATTTTAGAAACAGTGTTACAAGAGCACCATGGACTGAAATGGAAGAGCAGCAAATCACCAGCTCTACAGATATTGCAGGGTTTGGTCAGTTTTGTAGTAACTATGTTCACTTTGCTGCATTATCTGTCTCAAGGTATTAACCACCCAAACTGGTTTTGCCTATCCTCATAAACTAATATACCTGGTAAGGTCAAAATATCATGTAAAGGGGTGGGAAATGCAGAAGAGAACAGAAGCAAGAGCTGAAGCTCATTTGCCTTCAGTCATTCAGTTTTAGATGCAACATCAGAAAGCCAAAAGCAAGTTTGTTCTCAAATTCTTTAATGTGTTGAAGTCAGACAAGATGTTTGAGAGACAGGTGGAATTCTCAAAGCTGACAGAAATGTTAGAAACTGCTCAAGGAGCACTCTCTAGGGGCATTTTACTTGTGTCCTTTCCTGCTGTGATAGGCACTTCTTGAAAAAAAAAAAACAAGGCTACTTCAGTTTTGTTTGCTTTGGAGGCAGTGACATGCTTATCTTGCTTTATCAGACCAAAACTAAATGAAGAGAGTGTTACTGGCATGTTAAAGAGTGTTCACATGTCTTTGTTCTAGAGTACTACTTCTGACCCAGCCCTTGACTATTCCTACCACTAGCTAAAAAGGCATTTAGATACTTGAATATTATTTTTAATAATAAAAGATGGGAGCAATAAACAATGATACTGCCCCTTATGATAGTGAGGGCTGAACAACCAAGCGAGTATCAAATACTACTGTAAAACAGATTGGACTAGAGGCAGTTAGGAAGTATTTTAGCACATTTTCAAATCTGAGTTTTTCTTTCTATAATAGCAGTGTGTATTCTTCATAGTTTATATGATGCACCAGTCACAGCTGGGTCCCTTGCAACAAATAATATTTCCCATGTTGAAGCTTTTGTAAGTTTAATGAAAGCTGAAATTATTAGACATGTGCTATTTTATTAAAATTAACTAAATCAAAGGTCTGTAAAAAGACATCCATACATAAAATAAGTGCAGCTCTGAGAAAGGTTTGGGTTACAAGCAGGCACTGCCCTTAGCTCACCACAAGAACCTAATTTCCCAGACAGCACAAGACTGAAGTGCAAACAGTGCTAACTCAGACTTATGTTGAGCATCACTCATTAAGTCCTTTTGCAAAGCAGAAAATCAAAAGTCTCTTCGCAACCATGCAGCCCCAGCTGGGCTTTTCATTGCTCTAAGGGGGCTGTGCCGAGCACGTTGAGCACCAGGAGCTTTCTTCTGGTCACACCAGCCTAAATTGAACTGTGCAAGCGCCTTCTTGCATATTTGCATACCTGGACCTTCCGCATGGGTTACCTCCCACTGCTGCTTGTGGAGATTGCACCTCTTCAGCAGGTTTTCAGCTCTGGTTTGGGAAGAGAAGTGTAAGCTTTTTGTTGTAAGACTGTAGAGTTTCTAATATAGACTATTATAAGTTAGTAAGATACCTAGCAAGTTTGTCCTCTGCCAGTCTCTCCCGAACACAGAGCTCCCGTTCTCTCTCTGGAAGCAGAAATAGGGTAGTATGCAGTGTGAACATGTAAATGTTAGAGTGACTGTGCATGGTGGGCTTCTCTTACAGGGAAAGACAGCACTAATACCAGTGAGATGCACCCACATTTCTGATTCTATGGCTCTAAACAAAGATAACGGCTGTGTAGGTACACCTTTATCAATGCACTAATAAAGCACTGACAAGTACTCTGAAATGCCAGGCACGCTTCTGCTCCCAAACTCTGACATGTCTGCAACAATGAAGAGATAGCAACTTTCTATTCTGCACATTAACTCGTGGCACACATGACACCAGATTTAAATATTTATATACCAGATACTATAACTCAGCTATGACTAAACACCCTGCTTACAACAGTAGCAGCTGTTATTCAGGCTCAGGAAAAAAAATACATATGGTTAAAAACTGTATTGTAGAGCCTACTGCATTTGCAAAGAGATATCTTATGTGGGCAGGAAATGCCAGCACCTGAGGACCAGCCATCTACAGACTCACAGGTAAGCTACCTGTGGGGTGCAGCTTTTATAAAAGCAGTTGGCAGTTTACTCAAAGATTTTTTTTTTCCAACATCAGGCTCACCTTAGGTTACATGTTAGTATAGGCAATGTTTACTTATACAGTAGGTGAAAAGCAACCTACACTGCACAGTGCAGATCCTAACTGCCACTCATGTTTAATAATCTTCACAAACCAGACTTCCATATCTAAACTGCCAATTATATCTTAGTAATTTAAACCAGAAGCTAGCATAGCAGAGTCAGCCCTGAGCATCCTTGGTTTGGTCTTTAGACACAATTCTAGTGGTGAATGCAGCACTACAGTATCCTGGTGCATTAAAATGAGGGTTGTGAAAACTGTCTACTTTTTCTTCCTCCAACTGAGTCAGAATCCCAGTGCCACCCCCTTCCCAAAATGGAATATCATACGCTCCAGACGTTGTTCTCTCTCTTTAATGGCTTGCTCTCGCTCCTGTAATTGTTGCTCCTTCCGTTTCAGCTCATTCACTGCAGCATCTGAGTATTGCAGCCTTTCTGGCTCCCATGGTCTCAAGCCTCTTCTATCAAAATTCTGTTTTTGTTCTTCTGTCACCAAGTCTGCTATCAAGGGGTGCTTCAGAATATCTTCAACAGAAGGTCGGCAGTAATCCTAAAGGAAAGACATTACCAACAGGTTCCATCTGTAAGAAGAAACATTAAGGCCAAAGATTCCCAAGCAAGACCAGCTGAGGTGCTACAAAGTGAAGGACAGATTGGAGAAAACTGGATTTAGGAAGGAGTACCACAACCAGATGATAAAAGCTAAGGGAGGAGGCTGTTACCAGCCTTCAGATCCAGAGCTGCAAGTCCGTGTCTCCCAGCTCAGGCGCCCTCTCCTTGCAGAGTCAGGAGGGGGAGGGTGAGCCTGCAGAGGCAGCTGTCAGCAGATTCCTCAGCTAACACTCTGCTGAACAGTCCATACCTGCTGGAGGCTTGGGTGCTTGATACAGCTCTGTTTTCCCATGCCATGTTCTTCTCAACATCCCTACACCACCAGTGGGTGAACAAGCTATACATTAGCCACATAAAGCAAACCCCCAAATGAAGACAAAACAGCCCCTTCCAACTTCCAGATACACTGGAACCATTTTAACCCTGAAATTATAAGACCTCAATAAGCATGCTGTCAGGAAACCCTGTGTAAGCCAATACTGAGGCAGCCTTTTGGCATCCTGTGACCCTAGCGTGACACTCGAGCTGCTGCCTTTGTTTGATGGACTCAGAGCACAACTCCTCCCTCCTTCCCCTACAAGTGACACTGCCAGTCACAAGGTGATAACAACCACTACTTGAGGTTGATTTGTTTCATAATTGAGAAGAAAAACCAGTATTTCGGATCTAGCTCAAATTATAGGGGGAAAAATTAGTAATTGATTCTTACCTTTACATTCAGCATCTCCCTGAGAAGGTCATTCAGCTCATCTGAGTAGCGATATGGTATTCGCCTGAACTTCCCTTCCCTTATCTTTTCTGCCAGTTCCTTTTGGTTGTGAGCTGTAAATGGAGGCCTGAAGAAGAAAATTTTTCTTGGATTCTTTCACTAGTTTTACAGGACTTATTTTCAGAAAAAAAAAATTATCAGACTATGAAAAAACCCTGCAATCAAGGTTTGTTTTGACTACCTCACGTCAAGACCAATACAGATATAAAAATGTAGGACTAGTCTCTGAAACCTTTAAGCTTTCATCTATACAAAACATAATCACACCTACATTAGCAGTTCAGTTTCCACATTTGTTATCACACTACCATACTTACGAGAGAGCACATAATTCATACACAAGACATCCTAGAGACCAGATGTCAGATTTTTCATTGTATGACATGTAGTTCATTTGTTCCTAAAGAAAGAGAACAATCTTAGGTTTATTAATGAAGACATAGTTCCACTATTGCAGGATAATCAGCTACTATACAAACCTGAAATAAACCATTATATACTGGAGTTACTACTAATATTCCATCTTAATTAATATCCATATCTACTCTTATTAGAACGATTTTAACAATTTGTGGCAGTACTACACTGTAGAAGACCAAAGTGTTGCACCAATATTCAATTGATGCAACTCTATTTCAGTCAACATTGATCTTTCCCACACAAAATGCCCTGTTATCAGGGAAATAAGTAATTTCTGCTCATTTCCACCACAAATTAAAATCCTACCATTAGCAGGTAATTTAATAAGCTCTTTACCTTAACACTATGAAATATAAAAGCTCTCTAACTTCCCCGTTCCTTTTCAGGAACAATGTATTCCAAGATCTCTAATGTCCCAAGAATATACCAAAACTAATACAGTGAAGAGCAACTTTAATTAGAAGGAAATTGATTGTGTGGGGAAGAAAGGAAATGAAAATAACTGCAAAATAACCTTGTCTCCAGAACATACATACTCTATGAAAAAAGTCACCTGCATTTAAGACCAATAAGGCTTCATTAAAACCTCCCAAACATTCATGGACTCTGAGACCAACACAGCACACCTCAGAGGGGCAGAAGGGAAGATCATGTATAGAAGGGAGGTCTTACTGGGGACATGTAATATGGAGTTCCAACAAACGTTCTGGCAAAGCTGGTGTCATGGTGCAATATCCTAGCCAGTCCAAAATCTCCAAGTTTCACATTCTGTTTGCCATCTAGAAAGACATTTGCTGGTTTCAGGTCACGGTGCACAGTGACTCCACCATCGCTCCGTCTGTGACACTCCTTCAAGGCCAATGTTAATTGAGTCAACACTCGGAGAACAAAGCTTTCTTCCAAGAAATGCCTGAAAAATGAACACATTGTTTAATGGATTTTCTGAGCACACATCAGTTTGATTAGTTACTGCCAGTCTTAGTTCCATAACTTTTTTAATAGTACTATCATAAAACACCACTGAAATAACCGCTATCAGCAACAGGCATCTATGTATTCTCCTTTAAAACTGATTTTTAAAAAAAATTCACTGCAAATATGTTAAAAGACATTTAGACTTTTATTGCAGAATTCCTGCAGTATTTCCTTCCTCCCCCAAACCATCTAACAAACACATAGCATTTTCACCACTTACAACACAAATATCAATTTGATCACTTAAGATAACAGTATGTTGCCACCTGTTAGTAATGAGCAACATACAACAGCCAAAACAGGGCTGATTTTTTAATACAAACTTCCTTAAATGAAAACACTGATGCTGGGGGCAGGGCAGCTGCCAGAACTGTTTTAGACTATTCTCACGAAGTAAGTAAGTGGTATCATGTACTTGTTTGACCTAAGAATGTGAAAACTGATACTATACTTAAGTAGGATGCTAAGTCTAAGATTAGACCAAGGCAAAGCCTTATCAACTTGATGTCTCCCTAAGCTTTATATATAGGCACATAAAGTAGCTTTTCACATTGTGTTCAAAATCACTCCTCCCTTCCACATATTTTGGTGTTCTAATAAAACTATGGGGACCCACTAGTTTTACTAATGGGGAAGGCCAGAACCCACAGACCAAGCTGCCTGTCTACAAGAACTGTGACCTCCTGGTTCACGTTCTCAACCCCATTCATAGCCAGAAACCCCTCAGCAGCTTCTGCCTCACAGGAGAGCTCTGGGTTTTTTTACTACTTCAGCACCAACATCCAGCCCGGTGATGCATTCAATAGCACAATTCCCATCGCTGTTGTAACTTTGTACATAACCTTTCACGTTTGAGAAGAGTTGTTGGGTCCAGAGGCTTAAACCCGAAACTGCTCAGAAGTTACAAAATAAATTTCCCTTCTCTCTGGACTGCCCAAGACTCGTGCAAGACATTCCAAACGTGCCACAAACACACTTCACGTGCCTTTCTCTCGCGCGCTTGGCGATCAGGCTGGCCAGGTCTCCCCCATCGCAGTACTCCATGACGATGTACAGGGTGGTGCTGCTCCTGTCGATGATGCGATCGTAGTAGCGCACGATGTTCGGGTGCCGCAGCTCCCTCAGCAAGTTCACCTCCGACACGAGCATCTGCTTCTCCGACTCCGTCATCGTGCCATAGTCCAGCTCCTTCCATACCAAGATCTGCGGAGGCAGAAACACCCCGGGGAGTGACTGGGACGGCGGCCAGGGCCGCGCAGGGGGAAGAGGGGCTGCCACAGCCGCTCGCTCGCGTGTCGCGGAGAGCCGCCAGCACCAGGCAGAGACGCACGGCAGCGGCAAAGCTGCGCTGCCTCCTCCTCACCTTGCCGTCGGCCTTGCGGCGCACCTTGCGGCACTTCCCGTAGGAGCCGGAGCCGATGGTGAGCAGCACCTCGTAGTCGTCGGGGCGGCTGGGCATGGCGGGCAGCGCACGGACCCCGCCGCGCCGCGCCGTTCAAAAGCACCGCCCCGCCCGCCCATTGGCCGCGCCGCCCGCGCGCGCCGCTCGCCCATTGGCTGCGCCGCCGTAAACAGCGCCCGCGCGGCCCGGCGGGTACGGCCGTTACCGCCGGGGGCGGGGCGCGCGGCCATCGCGAGAGCGGGGGGGGCCGCCCCCTCACCCCGCCCCGCCCGGGGCTGAGGGAGGCAACCAGCGCGGCTTTTAATGCTTTTTTCTTCTTTTCTTCCGCTTTTCCGTTTTTCTTCCTCTTCCCTTTCCTTCCCTTCTTCCTGATTAGACAAATCACCGGGCCTGCAGGGATCAATAAGTCGCATATTCATAGCTCGTCAGGAAGGGGCGGTTTTTTCCCATTGAAAATAACAGTAAATAATTGCCTTTCCTGAAATGCTTACATCTGTTGGATTGATAATGACAGAAAATTGGAACATCTTAGAAGAGGGTTTTTTTTTTTTAATATTCAGAAATGCTTAAAAAATCTTAAGCTGTTTAAAATATAAATCTGGTCTGGATTTATTGCAGTCTACAGCTTCCTCCTGAGGGGAAGAGGAGGGGCAGGCACTGATCTCTTCTCTGTAGAGCCCAGTGACAGGACCTGAGGGAATGGCCTAAAGCTGTGTCAGGGCAGGTTTGGGTTGGGTATTAGAAAAAGGTTCTTCACCCAGAGGGTGGTTGATCACTGGAATGGGATCCCCATGAAGTGGCCACAGCATCAGCCTGACAGAGTTCAAGAAGCATTTGGACAATGCTCTCAGGCACATGGTATGACTCNCTTCCTGATTAGACAAATCACCGGGCCTGCAGGGATCAATAAGTCGCATATTCATAGCTCGTCAGGAAGGGGCGGTTTTTTCCCATTGAAAATAACAGTAAATAATTGCCTTTCCTGAAATGCTTACATCTGTTGGATTGATAATGACAGAAAATTGGAACATCTTAGAAGAGGGTTTTTTTTTTTAATATTCAGAAATGCTTAAAAAATCTTAAGCTGTTTAAAATATAAATCTGGTCTGGATTTATTGCAGTCTACAGCTTCCTCCTGAGGGGAAGAGGAGGGGCAGGCACTGATCTCTTCTCTGTGGTGCCCAGTGACAGGACCTGAGGGAATGGCCTAAAGCTGTGTCAGGGCAGGTTTGGGTTGGGTATTAGAAAAAGGTTCTTCACCCAGAGGGTTCCCATTGGACACTGGCACAGGCTCCCCAGGGCAGTGGTCACAGCACCAGCCTGGCAGAGCTCAAGAAGTATTTGGATGATGCTCTCAGGAACATGGTGGGACTACTGGGGTGTCCTGTGCAGGGCTGGGAGTTGGACTCAAATGACCCCTGTGGGTCCCTTCCAACTCAGCATGTTCTGTGAAAATCGTCCTTTAAAACCAGTGAGGAAAAATTCTCATAATTCTTCAAGAAATCGTTCATGGAAAACTACAAAAGTCATGGCAGCTCCTCTGTCCCACCACATATGAACCCATCGTACACAAACCACCTGCTGGAAAGAAACCGAATAATTTAATGGCTTAAAATGTGAAATTTGGAAACAGCAATGTGTGTGTCCCCATCCAAACATCAAGCCAGCAAATACTGTGGTTGCATCAAATGGCACTGAGTAACACCACAATATACTAATGACATTATAGAAATTTTAAGAAGAATGTGGTGTGTTTTCTAGCATCATTTATGATAAGGAATGATGCCAGGGTGCAGTTCCGGATTCAGTTTAATCTCTCTCCATGTGGAAGTGGCTGTGACTGGAACAGGAACTCCTTCAGCAAAGCATTGTAGCATGCTTGTATAATCATAGTCAGCATGGCCTGGGTTGGAAGCGACCTTGAAGATCATTGTGTTCCAACCCCCTGCCATGGGCAGGGACACCTTTCCTGAATCAGGTGTGAAAAGGAACAGTTGTATGTCCTGACCTAGAAATTCAGCAGCAGGACAGAGTAGTTCCTCATATTGCATCTCCACATGGTCTCAATTATTCCCCAATTTTGTTTCAGGTTTGAAATAGGTTTGATGGGAGTAGGTGTCATGCTATTACTGAATATTTATCAAATATTCTTCTATTAGTCTTTAGAAAAATCAGAACCTTTACTTTTATCATCAGGAGGCACAAAATCTCCTGCTGTCCATTATAAAAATTGTATAAATTTCTATCTGTAGAGAATGTGTGTTCTTTATAGGAAAAAATGAGCAAATGAATTATACAGTGTGAAGACAGTTTTGTAATTAATAGTAACAGGGCTATCTAAAGGGTTTGTGTTTATTACTGATTTCAATTACCTTGAAAGGAGATCTTCACATGCACCATTAGCATAGTGAATAAATTATGGCATTACACAATAAAAGTTAAAAGTAGTACAGTATGTATTATTCAGGCTGTAAGCTTCATTTCTGGTTTCAGATATCTCTGTTTCAATCTTCTGTACTTTCAAATTAGCAAAAGGTCATTGTGCATTCCCACTGTTATCAATGGGAGCCTTTCTATTTATATTTCAAAAGAAACAGAGTAGGATTTCAATACTGTGTTTTGTCTAGGGACTATCTTAAAAGTTTCTTTAGAAATGTTGGTTTGGATCAGAGGAATGTCAAAATGTCATGCTTCAAAAGCCAGCAGCAGAGTCATTTTACTTTTTATTATACTTATTAAGAGCTGGCTAATTTTGAGAAAAATGCATTTCTAAAGTGGTCATTAAAATTTTTAACAGGCACTCCATTTTCTTTCGTTCTGATTTTCATACTTACAAAAATTGTAAGAATTTTTTTCTTCTTCTATATGGACATATAAGTGAACCCAGACACCAATGATCCCAAAAGTATGTATCAAGTTGGAAATGGGGGCCTCTTTTCTCAAGTATTGTATTTTCCACTCTGATCTCTAGTTCAGGAGCAACTCTCAGATTTCTACTCCTAAAAATACGTGTGCTGCCTTCAGACCGTCAAAAGCCACCAAATAGTTTTCAACAACCTGTTTACAATATTGCTTCTAATATTTTATTTTCCTTTTCTTCTTTTTTTACATCAGGATAAGTAATATGATAGGCAACTTGATATTTCTCTGAAGATATTTTGTTTCTTGTACATGAAAATAGGTAAAAATAAATGTCTAACACTTTGCTGTGGAAGTCCAACACAGTTTAATTATACAAAATGATAGCAAAAAAAAGTATAGTAAAGCACTGTAGCAAATTAAGTTATGTTTCTGGCAGCTTTTTTTTGTTTCCCAGTCAGATAAGATTGCTCAGGTTCAGAAAATGAAAATAAGCTCAATAGGAAAAGTACTGAAAATAAAACCATAAAAATGAAAAATAAATGCACTTTATAAAAATAATTAGAAAAACAGCTGAGAAAAATCTTGGGTTTTTTCTTTTCAAAGAGGTGAAAGACATGTAAAGTCATAGTCCAGGATCTCAAATGTGCCAAATTCTTCTAGCAAAAAAGGAGGAGTTAAGTATTCAATATTAGACAGGTAAGAGATCTTAGAAATATTTTTACATGACAACAAGAGGAATTATAAATACTGGAGTGACTGAGACAATGAGTGTTTTATTTGAGTTCATTTTCACCACAGAAGTAGTTTGGGGTTTTTAAGAGTCAGTTGCATTTGTCCTTACGTGTCTTTGTGCACATTGGGTTTTTCCCCTTAGTTTCTCTCATTTGGTCCATGCCCAGAAATTTTACATTTACCTAGGACTGTTGTACACAGATGACATCATTTTTTGGTAATGTTCTGGTTACTGACTTTAATGACAAAAATTAACAGGATTAACAAAAGCATATAAAATACTGGGATATTAGAGAGAAACACTCTAAAAAGTACCAGAGGATAAAATTTCCCTCTACTTTTCCTCTATTGCTTTGTGAGGGGAACAAAGAACATGCTCATTGAAGAAATTCTGCACAACACAGCCGTGGACAGGACAGCAAAGGAACAAAATTTAGCAGCATTAATTATAGTACTTAAGACCATGCTACTTCTCATCTTCTGTAATGCTTGGATTCAAAGCTGAGTGAGACTCCAAGAGCAGTGTGTGCAGCAAGGGAAGCTTCAGTGAGGGAGTTTGTTGCAGCAGCTGTACCTTGAAGGTTTTGCATTACAAACCATTCAGATGAGGAAAACATAAACCCACATGAAATAAATTCAGCAGCAGGTTAAGTCTTTACACAAAAGGCTGTAAAATCGACAAGCGAAGAGGATTGGAATTAAAGAGGAGGAGACTGAGGAGAAAAGACACATTTTTGCATTCAGAGAGGGGAGCATATGAATTCTACTAACTCCAGCTTTGCTTTATTATCCATTCCTTATGTTCTGTAAAGTAATATTTAAATACAGTGCATGGCTGCACTTTTTAAAAGTATGTAATTACTTAACTCTCTCTTATAATGAAACTAACAGCCCTATGTGTGATATATGTCTTCATATATATGCTAATTTTCAAAATAGTATTCGTTAACCTTCAGAACAGAAAGTGCTTGAATTGATCTTTAAGACCACTATTTAAACTGATTAAAAGCCTGATTATTTGAGGTGTATAGAACTTCAAAAGTGAAATTCCGGAGTGTCCTTAAATTCTTAATAAATCAAAATTTAAAGAATTGGAATTGTCTCTAAGGAAGGATTCTAGTCTGATAATCCATGATTTCTGTTGTCTTGCTTACTAAGTCAGTGCTAGAAAAGCAGACAAGTTTAGGATCTGTGCCTCAATTTCTCCTCTTTTGAAAGGGAGGTAGTGTACACCTTCCAGATTAAAATTCCTGTCTAGAAGCTCTCAAAATATTTGTCAAAAAATGCTTTAAGTGATACAGTAAGTAAATATTTTCCTGACTTGAGCTGCCTAATTTTTTTTTAAAAGCAACAATATTAGAGTTTCTTATTGTGGAACAGACAGTCTCAAATGTTTTTTCATTAATTTATTTGTATTTACAGTCCCTTCAGATATATTGGGAGGAAGTTTTTCGAGTATGGCCATCAGCAGATTTCCATGCACCATTATTGTCACAGAGATTTTCATTACCAGATCAGTCACTATTTCTCTAACTCCCAATGTCTACAAACCCATGCTATGATCCCAAAATAAGATTTTCTCCTGCCCTGTTTCTCCTGTGGGAGAAAAATGCACAGAAATCACATTAAAGTCACATCATGAGCAATGATGGCCGAATCTCTTCCAGGTTCTCTCCCAGGTCATCACACCTGCAAAATGTTGTGCAGCTCCAGCTTTCCCTGGATCCAGCACCTTTCTGTACACTTGGAAGGGACGGTCCCAAGGCAGTGTGATAGTGTGCAGTTCCTGCCAAATATCTCCTGCCTTACGAGCCACCATGCCTGGAAAGGCAGGCAGCAGAGCCTTCAAAAGGCTTCAGTGCACCTTGGGGCACTTCAGTGACTCTACAGCTTCTGCAAAGCCTTGATAACCCAGCTGTTACAACTGGAGAGCAGCCAAGCCCTCTCCGGTTTCATTCACACCACACTTCCTCTGGCTAAGGCTTTGTACTTCCTGCAAAAACTGCAGGTAGAATGCCAGCTACTGCTGAAGTCTTTTCTGACTCTGCCTTCTCTTTGGCACTCATACAACTGCAACCAAAAGTAGAAAAAGTGCCCGCTGACCTCTTACTGATAGCAGTATCTGTCTACTGATAGCAGTGGTCTGCAGGCTGTCTGTGCCAACGTGTGTTTCATTGGCAGAAACAGGAAGCTCTTCATCCCTGTTCCAGGCCCTTTCCTGTTTGGGCAGATTGCTGCTCACTTCAAGTTAGGGTGCCAGAGGCAGAAGCCACACAGTTACAGTCACGGGCCTATGAAAAAGTCCTGCCCTATGGCCTTGCTTAGAAGTGTCATTGGGCAGTTTTGCCTGGTATCATCAGAGCCTCTGGGAACGGGTGGCACATGTACGAGCTGATGGCAAATGTAGTCACGTACCTTTGCTGGGAGCTCTAACAAGCATCCTGGGGGCAAGAAGCCTTCATTTTCAATCCCATGATGATAAAGTTGAAAATACTGACGTAAAAAATTATTGGAAAAAAAGAAGTGGCTTAAGATTGTGAAATATTTTTTGAAGGTTTGAAATGTTGTGCTGATTATCCTCTCACCAAAATTCTGAGATAAATTGTAGCCAGGGAAATGTTAGGAATTTGACAGCTTGGGAAAATCACTGACATTTTATGCACTGTGCACAGTATTTTGCCTTTTACATTTTTAACAAAAACGTGTACTTAGCTAAGGACTATTCTCCTTGCTTCCATGAGTGGCAGAGCAGTGGCAGGGAGACTGTCACAGGGTTTTATTTGTTTCCTGTAAACAAAGACTGATATTCATCCTTCTGTTACTCTCTTCTGCCTCTCAGAATCCTCTAGTTAAAGAGTCTTTTCCACTATGCTGTCTCTGTTATTAAGCTTCCAAATAAATTGTTGTATACGTCAGTGGAAAACTTTATAAATAAAAGAGAGAATTACAAGAGTAGCAGGAACAAAAATGAAATAAAGCTTTCTAGCATTTTTATGTTGACAGCTTATGTTTCCAGGAAGGTACATAGTAAATGAAGCACTTACACTGCATAAAATCCACAAAAACTCTGTGGGTTTCCTAAATCAAAATGTTGCTAAATCAAAAATTTGTAACATGCCTCAGTAGTGTGTGGAAAATCACGCTGTGAAAGGTCGGTGTCCACAAAGAGGAGCCCTGCAATAATCTGCCTTGCCTTGCCTTGCATTCCAGAAAGGGTAAGCCCCAGTCGTAACAATCAGATTGTGAGACCACTTGAGATGGCAAAGTTTTATATCCATGAACTCGAAGTCACAGGCGAATTTGTGCTGCTTATTTTCAAAGTCTGAGGTTCTGCTTCACAGTCAGTGAGTTTTAAGGTGGGAGAAGAAAGAAGGATTTCTTACAGATTTTTTTTGAGTGTATAAGTAAGGACATTTTAAGATATGTGAATCTAGTCATTCTTTTTTCAGTTGTGTTGAGGACCTTGAGATCCATGACATGAAGGATTCTCTCTTAAACTCAGGGACTGACAAAATACAGGGACAGGACAAGGGGAAGTGTCTTTAAACTGAAACAGGGCAGATTTAGATTAGATATTGGGAAGAAATTCTTTACTGTGGCAATGGTGAGGCACTGGAACAGGTTGCCCGGAGAAGCTGTGGATGCCCCAACCTTGGAAGTGTTCAAGACCAGGTTGGATGGAGCTCTGAGCAACTTGGTCTAGTGGGAGGTGTCCCTGCCCACAGCAGGGGGGTTGGAATTGGATGATCTTTAAGGCTCCTTCCAACCCAAACCATTCTGTGACTCTATCGGAATTGTTTGGATGAATCACACCAAGCTGACAAGCCACAAGTTCAGCCACCATCAGTACAGGGACATTTGATCAGAGCTCTCAGTTACATTCCCTGCTCTCTCAGGTGCAGTCCATGAAGGGGTCTTGGCACCTCTATGATGAACAGAACAAAAAGTATATCCTCTGCACGAGTCAGTGGCAGTGGCACCAAGTGTGCTTCCCTGCTGTCAAGAGAAACAGGAGTGCTTTAACAGTGCTGATACTCACGAGGCTTCTAGTCACCTGCAAGAGGAATGGGGCAGCTTGCCCCTCTCTGAGCCACCTTCAGTCTGTGAACTCAGGGAACCTGCCTACCACGGTGACCCAATAGTTCAGATTCTTTTTTACTGGTCTCTTTGTCAAAACATCTTTTGTTTGATTTTTTGTGCTTTCTGCGGGAATCGTTTGACAATGACAGCTGGCTAGGAAGTCTTAAAGTGGTGCATAGGATCTTAGGAAGCAAGTTGGAGACTATGGCAAATGAGCCACATCGGTACATCAGTTCAGAGTCTTCACAGAAGAGCTGTGGCTTCTGAGAATCAAGGAGACTTTCTCTTCTGCAGCTATATTTGCTGCTTTTTAAGGTGGCTTCACAGTTAACCAGGATTTCTCTATCTCAAAACCATAGACCTTTTTTCATACCT
>VWZW01005671.1:3112321-3197538 GCA_013397115.1 Edolisoma coerulescens
TTTTTTTAAAAATTTCAGTTTCATTGCTGTGTCTCTGGGTTTCTAAGACTTTCTGTTTTTTAAGATGCTAAGAGACTTTCTGGGTCAGAAGACCAGTCCTAGTTTTACCACACTGCAATGCTAGATGTAGTAAAAATCCCTAAAACCATAAGTGAAAAAATGAAACAAAAAATCCCCACTCGCCAAATAAAGCAAAGGAAAAAATGCGATTTACAATCTGCTTCTACAGAAGGTCTCGTTCCTCCTATATATGCAATTAACTATTCAAATACCTTGTTGAAAATTGATATAATTATTTGTAATTATTCTTGGTTAGAGTCATAGAATTATGTGATTACATCTAGATGAATGCATCCTAAATGCAGGAGGTACAGCCTAGATGAGGAGGAAATGTAATTTTATTTTTCAACTTATTCATTTCTACTAGATAAAAAGATTCACAAATTTTAATTTTCATGATCCTAAAAGGAAGCTCACTAAACTTATCTTTATTACATTTCTTTTTGCAAGTTAAGTAGTAGAACCTCTGCAGTTATGGAGGCAAAATTCATTGGTTTTTTTGATATTTAGGAAGGTTAAAAAACACCTTAGAGTTGTGTGATTGACATGAAAGTAATGTGAGTGTGTGGTTTTTTTCTACAAAATCAAGCCTGTAGTGTTGAGTAGGTTGTTCCTAGGAGAATATAACCATTGCAGAAGCAGCAGTTAATTCAAAGTTAGTTTGTTTTTAGGCCATCTCAGTCTTTGCCTTTCTCTCCTAATACACATTTAAATTTCACTTTTCCTTTTACTGTAAGGAAGAACTGCTATGTTCTTATGATTGTCTAGCACAGGTGCTTAGTAGGTTTCAGTATGTAGCAGATAAGCATCTGAACTTGATTTTTTTTTTTTTACATCTTTATTAAAAACCATGACAAAGCTACTGGGCCTGATTCTGCTACAGCAGAGGGTTGTGGAGGCTAGGATTGATTGCTGAAGTGAAATCATTCTGCAAGCAAAGTGCAAAATTGATTGTAAAGGTCTTTAGTTAAGACCATGTTTATTAAAAATGTGCATTGATTTTACTGGTGTTGTGTCTAAGAAGATTGTATCTTCTTACATGAGGGAATGCTACACCTAAACAAAATAGATCCTGTCCACCAGCAGCATGCACAATTGGGTAAATTCCTACTGAAGCAAGTAGAAACTCCCTGCCAATTTAAGTCAAGGTTGGAAGTATCTTTTTTGGAGATGGATACCAGTCCTACATATGCTCTGATGCCAGAGGATCAGCAGATGAACGGAGTGAGGGAGACTTCAGCGTGCTGGAAAAGAGGGGCATGACCTCTGGTGGCAGAGGAAAGTTCTCAGCAGGTTTTACTGCTCAGAGCAATGAAACCTCAGCTGGAAAGCCCTCTCTGCCATGAGGTTTCTCACTAACACATGCTAACCAAGAGGACAAAGCATCCATTTATGAAATCTCTGATCGTCTTCAAGTTACCGAAGAACCTCAGGCACAGATTTTAAAACCTGATCTAGAGATACCACATCAAGCCAAAATCCCATCACTACCATTATCTTTTTTCCCATCTGTTAGCCACAGCAAAAAGTGTCTCTGAAATAAGGCAAGCTACAGAAACACAATCTGTAATTTATGTATGGCCATTAATAAAGATGGAAGAGAGTTCCAGCTCCTTTTGGCACAGTTTTCCAAAATCTTCAATACAAAGCAGCCCACACTTAACAAGACACTGTTCTAGTCCTGATGGAACTAGAGATGAGAAATGTTCCCAAATAACCCCAGTGAAAGAGGTTGCACAAGAAAAGCAAGACAGAAAGACAGCAAGATCCTCTCTTCTTATCATAAAGTCATCTAACAGTGTCATTTCAGAAATTTTGAAGTCACTCACCAATATCAAGAATAAGGATTATAAGAATATGTTAACACTTTCATCTCTTAGTCCTCTTGGAGAGCAACTGGAGATTCCTGTCGTTAAGGGAAGTGCTCTGATGATCTATAATGGTCAAGTCTACTTTCTGTGTGTAATGAGGCATGAAGATTTGTCAGCAGAAGTGGAAATAGCTGGCCACCACGTGTTGCTTATGAAGGCCATGGTTTGGCTCATTCCATGTAGTTCTATCCATAATCTAACTTTCAAAGTTCTACATCCACTGCTGTCAAGAAAGGATGCTGTGAAACGGAACATAAAATGACTTACAACCTGTGCTACCCACACACACCAGAAGAAAGCATCAAATGAAACACGTCTCTTCACACAGGATGACTGCTATCTCTCAGCCCAAGAACTGATCATACATTTTTAAAAAAATGACTGCCAGCAGTGACACAGTGTGCCCCCTATTCCTATTCTGTTTGGACAATGGCAGAGTTTAGTCTTCATCAGTTCTACATTTTGCTTACTTAGTAGCAAAAGGAGAAGAGAAAACAGTGCTTATCTAAGACAAGGAGAATACCTGTTTCAGATGTGGGGTTTGGTAGCAGATAGTGAAGGAATGGGTTTTCATATGAGACTGATCTCAAATTGCAATGCCTTGTTTAACTGGGCACTGGTCATTATACATGGTCAGATTTTGCAATGTTAAAGGTGACCAGTGTGTGAGATAGATGGGGGAGAGACAGTATTTTCCATGGAGCAGGGTCCATAAACAGTTGTAGCAGTGTTTTAACAGGAGACACCTGTCAGTGTTGTACTCTTGATAATGCAAGTACATGATATCCTATAGCTCCTTGTAAAAATACACAGAAAACTCATAACAATCCTTTGCTTTGAGGGCTGAATAAATTCTTAAGCCAAGAATATCAGTTATATCTGATGCAACTGAACATCAGGAAAAAAAAACCATGTGGTTGTAGCAGAGGATGGGGACACAGAAAGTTTTTGCGGAAGGCAAATATTCTGGTACTATATGGTGCAGAACTCCCCGGTGTCCCTAAGCTCAAGTTAAAAGAAACTGGCTGCCAGATTTTCAACAGGGAAGATTTGACTTTTGGAGCTGCCATACAAGTGTAACACCCATAGCCTTAGTGAGGATCTTGCTGTGTGGGTTTCCCAAAAATAGGTTTTGAAAACAAGACAGTTCAAATGGAAGCATCTGGAGTGGTATTTTCCACTGCAAAGGTTTGAAAGCTGGTGTTTTCTTTGTATAAACTGTTTTTTGGGGTTTTTTTGTCTGTCCATTCCCTATGGAAATGTAACTTAACTGATCGTATCACCTATATATTTCTCTCAGTCTCTGTGTCTCTTGTCCTCCTACAAATTCAAAAAAAATAACTCAGCAGAGAGGGAAGAAACATCCCAAAGTGCTCAACTGTATTATTATACCAGAGGGTCCACATGGATGATGAAGATGATGATGATGATGATGATGATGATGAAGATGATGATGAAGATGATGATGATGATGATGATGATGGATGGGTTCACTGCTGGGAAAACCTGTGGATGCCGAAGGCTGGGTTGCAGAGAGATTTTTCCAGCATTCTGCCTCTGTCTGTGAGAAAGTCTTTACTTTCTCATGGACACTGGCTGAAAGACAGTTGGGAGTTTCTGTAAACTATCCTCTTTATCTTGCAGGTGCAGGTTGTTGTCATACTGACCAGAGAAATGTTTTTGAAGTGGGTCCTGTGGGATCTGACCAATCATTCTAAAGAGCTGGATGGTCAGGGACCAATGGCCTTGTGCCACTCTAGAGAACTAACATATAAAACCCGTTTATATAATTAAATAAAGATTCCTTTTTCTTCTGGAACTGGAATCAGTGTCATTTCTCACCAATCCTGCTACAAGCAGCAACAAAAACCTTTGATTATTGTGTGCCCTTGAGACACCAGAGAATTTAACTATGAGATACAAATCCTCAGGAATACGAACTTCATTAGCTCCACTGCTTCCTGAACTACGTTTTATCAATCTGTGGTGTTTTATTCTCAAACCAAACTGAAATCCGGTCCTACTGATATTACTGTAAGGTGATTACAGTGAATAAGTGCTTTCATGTGGAGAAAATGCCTGGTACTTACAAGCTCTTTAGACTAATGGGGAAAGGTGCAACATGAACTGATTTTTGGAAGATGAAATCAGACAAATTAGAGGAAAAGGCACAGAATTTTAACTGAGCAAATAAATTTAGGAGCAGACAACTAAGGTGAGTGGATATTCTCTGGTTTTTTTATGCTTATAAATCAGAACAGTGTTTCCTTTTGAAAGATAAACTTTAACTGAAGTTTTGTCTATATTAGCAGGGTGAAATTTTCTCATCAGAAAGTTAAGACAGATGGCAGCATGTTTCTTTCTGGCTTAAACTTTATGGCCAAGCAAGAGGTGGGCAGTGAGGCTTGTAGAGACACTCGTCAATGGAAATAACAGAAGGGAAATAACTTGGCTGAATGTAACTCTTTAAGGAACTCACTGCCTCACCATATCCCTTCTGTAAGGCAGGGCCCATCCTCTAGAATATTTACACTTGACAGATACATTTTAGTAAATTCTGCTTTCATGCTCAAAGATGTTTAAGTATTTTCAGCTGTCCTCACCTGAAACAATCACCAAACACTGTGGTTAGACAAGTATTTAAAGAGCAAGGTGACCACCTTCTTCTCTCACAGTTTTTAAGCTTTATTTCTGTAGGAGGTTTCCAGGAAGACACTTAATGACATCAAGATGACCTCTTGCCCAGGCAGCACCAACTTCTGAGTGGAACTCATTATGGAAAAGACAGACACAATACATTCAGGTTAATAGGAGAAAGCAGGGAGCCAGCTATTGCAGGACTGGTACAGCCAATATTCTTATGAAATCTTGTCCTTTGCTTCACATTTTGTTCATATAGAAATACCTTGAGAAGGGTACTTCAAAACAAACGTGTGTGTGTGTATATACATGTATTTATTTCTTGTGCGACCAAAAAATTGTTTGCCTTCAATGGGAATCAGTTGGGATATTTCTTAAAACTATCACAGCCCTTTACTGAAGGATTCTCCAATACTCACAGGGTATTTGCCTTTTCTGTACTTCACCCATGATCCTGAATGCCATCCTGCAGCAACAGCCTGATTTATCCTCTCAGAGCCCACACTGATGTGCTGACTAGACATACATCACCCTCACTGCAGAGGAGAGGTGTGAGGCTGGGATTGGGAAACCAGGCTCAGAATGCTTCAGTGAGCGAGCTAAGAATGCCTATGATCAGAGATGGGGGAACTCTTGCAGT
Organism: Edolisoma coerulescens; assembly: GCA_013397115.1. Classification (NCBI taxonomy): domain Eukaryota; kingdom Metazoa; phylum Chordata; class Aves; order Passeriformes; family Campephagidae; genus Edolisoma; species Edolisoma coerulescens. Next base: position 3,117,533 of record VWZW01005671.1, read on the forward strand.
TCCTGTGTAGCCACAGGCACCAGGCAGGCTCAGCACTAAGGTCACAGCACTGTGACTCAAGGTGCCTATCACAACTTGCCAAACACTGAGACTCAGCTGCTGGTGGCAGCATGGGATGTTCAGGGCTAATCTTCCAAGTGGAAGAGAAGAAACAGATCGTGATTTTCCAGGTCACTGAAGCTGTTCCTGTCATGTTCAAGGGGGAGTTATTTTGGCACTCAACAAATCCAGCAACAGAAAATGTCAAAAGCTACCCGGAAATACCTGGGACCAGAGGGAGAACCTGCTGCATGGAAGATCTCTGCTCAGGACTTTCCAGGGGAATTATCTGTCAGTTGGAATATTTGCCCTCAGTCCTGTGACAGCCCACAGGGGGTAAAAAAGTCACTGCAACAGAGGGTAGTTCTATATTTTTATCTGGATATCTTTTGTCAGGCTTTCCTGGAAAAGCTGGACTACACTGACAGAAATTAGAGGCACCTTGGAGTGCTTAAGAAAAATGCCCAATAGGAACAGAACTCAGTTACAGGTTATGGCTATACGTCAATTGTCTGTGCATGGAGTGGACCCTCAAACAAAGCAAGGACACCTATAAAATGAGCAGGACTGCCTAAAGAAGCTAAATGCATCAGGAATGACTCTGAATTTTGACTGAGGATGAGCTCCTAACACAGCATCCTAAACCAAGACCAGTCCTTGTCATTCAAGACTTAATGTTTGAGAGAGCATTATGTCTGAATCATATCTGATTGTTATACCACATTCCAAACCCACTGCTAAGGATGACTGGGAAACATGAAAAGCAGTTCTGGTCTGGCTGACTGTGCCTTGAGCCAGCAGCACTCTGGGGTATGAACAACCACTTGCTGATGGTTTTGGTCTCATGGTGCTTGCCAAGGCTTTTCCTAAAGGACACCACAGATCTCCCTCCTGTGTCAAACAAACTGCACAGTAGCCCCCTTCTGCAGTCTGCAGTGATACATGACTGGCACTCCATCAGAAGTCAATGTGATGGGAACTGTGGTTATTGTCACAACCCAAGCTCTTTCCTACAAGGCACTACACCTTATTCAGAGTGCAGCACAGCAAAAAGCTTTTGGAAGACATTTAAGACATTTCTATTTCCAGGGTAATAATTTCTGAAAGCTTATGCAAAGCACAGTTTAAAACTGTCTTTAGAAAAAAAAAAAAAGAGAAAGATAGAGGTGTCCCTGTCTTTGGGGAATCAATTCCCATTTAAGAAGTCTTATTGCTGGAAAAATTGATAAGTATTTCTTCTACCAGGATTATTTTGTGGCCTGGCAGAGTCCCTTTAAATGCTGGCATTCATTGCCCGTGCTGTCTGCCACCTCAAAAATACTCATCAGCAACTGCAGCTACCTATCAGCTGTTACACAACCATCTGTGCAGCTTTTGATTATGTTTTGGTTTTTTTCTTCCAGATTGCTACCATCCTTCTGGAAAGAGAGAAAGGGACAAAATGTTACAGTGATGCTACACAATAGGGCAATACATTGTGAATAGCTATAGTATAAATGAGACAGTTTAGGGTAATGGCTACTGACACCTCAGGCAGTCCACAGGCCCCAAGTCTGCAAAATTAGGGTGATAACAATTATTGTGGTATGTGACAAACAAATGCCTAAATCCATGGAGGACCTTTCTTTCTGAATGTGAAATCTGATTTCTGTGAGACCTCATTCAGTTTTGGAGGGGCTGAAGCTCAGAATCTGAGACTATTTTGCTTCTGTTTTGGTTATTTCAGTGGCATCTTGAATTTACCTTGAAGCCTGGAAATCTGTAATAAAAATACAGATTTGAATGAATTTATGGATCACACTGATCTGTAATTGCCCTCTCTTTTTCTACTTACAAACAGAAAGAAAACATTACTTGTATTGTTGGGTACAACTCGTGTCAAACACACTGATTACTTCTGTCTGCCTTTCTGTTAGAAGCTTATCTCATCATTTAAAAGGATGAAGAGACATAACAGGCTCTGAGAATCAAAATTCAAGAGCAGCCACACAGATCACTGATGAATTAAAGCAGAAGAAATCGGGGAATTTTGAAGAAAATAGATGCAGAGTTTCAGTGAGAAAAAGATGCAACCCTGATGTAGGTTTGCAATGTCCGCTAAAAATAACATAACCTTTTTTGTGGTCAAATGCAGGTTTAGTTAATTAGATCATTTGATTCACAGAAGATTAGTTTGAATAAATACAGGGCTCCAGAGCTCTCTGGAGCTCATTTGCTTTTGTCCTCAGGGAAGTACCCACATGGTGTAATCCCAGTGAAGACGGCAGCTTTGCCTGGGTCCCTGGGGCATGGTGCTCATCCCTCAGCACACAGGAGTGCATGAAGTCCCTTACTGGCTGCCATCCTGAGAATCTGCTAATTCAATTTCTCAGCGACTTCCAGCATTCTCTCTGATCCTGTAAGTCTTGAAAGTTCAGGGAGTTAATGTGTTCTCTGTGAGAGGTGATTATTGTATTAATTAGTCATGCTCCAAAGCTTTATATGGATAAGACTGAAGCATTTAAAAGTCAAAAGTTTCAATGCCACCTCCTGGAATTATGTCTAAGTGACCCCACAAATAAAATCTTCACTGGGATTGCTCAGGAAAAGCAATTCTCCCTCTGGCCACAGGGAGCCACACGGCCACCGCTGTGCGCCCAGGAAGAAAGCAAGGGAGAGGGCAAAATCTGTCGAGTCTGTAAAGTCCCTGCCAGAGGAGTTTGCAACACGGGTTGTTCTCTCCTTGAGATTACCCCACCAGTTACACCTGTTTTCTCACCAGCACCTGCTGGGATCTTGCACTGTTGTTAGCCTGGCACATAGAATGCTTGGATAGCAAAAAACTTGTGCAGAAACAGAGTAATTAGTGCAGACTGTCATTGTAATTTCTAAGTTCCTTTTTGACTGAAATTTTAAGGTCACTTTGCAAGATGGAGAACAACCAATCATCTGTGAAGCCTTAAGCAACAACAGCAGTTGCTTGACCCCAGAGATTAATCCAGGTTTTGTGTGATCACTTTAAGTATATAACTCTTAAACATTTAATTCTCTCTGTACCAGTACCATTCTTATCAGTAACATTATAGGTCAGAAGGCCTGGTCATTATCTCACACTCCATACATCTAAGATTGTTCTGGTAATAATGTATAGGTCTGGTAGCACTCAGCTTTGTTCTGCTTTCTAGACAAGACTGTGACATTCAATTCCCTCAGCACCCTCAGCTTCTTTCTGAAGACCTCTACCTGGCTCACAGAGGCAGACTTGCACTGCACATTCCCAGTGTCTCCTTCAATGTGTTTCCACAAAATTTCAGTTTGGTAAGCTTGGAGATTCAAGAAAAGCTCCTGTAGGTATTTTCTTGTGAGGGAAGGAAAAAAAAATTAATGAAACAGCAACTCAATAGAAAAGCATCCAGGGAATTATTAAGGTCCATCGAGGGATCAATTTCCCTTGTTTTCAGCCTGTCCATATCTTTTCCTTTCTCTAGACACAGCACATGCACTACAAATGTAGAAACATACTTCTTTGGGGATTTGAATTCTAACTAGGCATCTAAATGGATAATCTTTCATTTATTCAGATCCTTAACACTCATTGTCATGCAATCTCCCTTACCAGAGTGTGTAAACATGTTGAGATATTGCCTAAGAGTTCAAATATTGAGATACTTGGTTTGGACTAGAAGGTCTGCTGCACTGATTCTCACTGAGCCAGATTAGAGGATGAGTGCTGATAATGCCATGGACCTGCCTGGTGTCATATGCCAAGTTAATTGTTGATCCAGAAACTGAGCCTGCTGATGCAGAATTTCAGTCTGTTGTTCCATCTACTGTTCTTTGCTGCTCTCAAGTAAGAAGTTTAGCTGCTTGGAGGTGCAGATTTGGCCTGTAAAATCAAATTACATTGTCTCAGTCCACACGTGGCCTCAACTCCAAACATCCCCAGCTTTGTCTGAAAGCTGGTAGTTCCTAAATGAAGAGCTCCATCTGTTTCATATCTCTAGTGGAGATAAAGTGTATAGAGCAAGGACTATTCCTTGGAGGACTTTAAAAATGCTCTTTGACCAAATGATATTTGACATTTCCTTTGCCACTCTGCAAGGCTCCTCATAGGGCTGAGCTACTCTCATTTCTGCCACGGAGGCAAAGCCACCATTTCACTTCCCTCAAGCTAAACAGTGTATGATGGGCAACAATTCAGAATTAATTTGACAGAAATGGAGTTGACAACTATTACTGTGAGGTATTTCTGCTATGAACATTGCCATCCTGTCCTCATTTCACACATACCCCACATCCCCCCCAAGTTTTGGTGGTACAGGGAATCTCTGAGCAGCAGACAATCCCATATACAACACACACACATATACCCTGATGTCCAGGCACAGCAGCAACTTTGGACTTGGCTTCTTTGGATACAGCAGCTGTAGCTTGGAGATAAAAAACAGCCCCATCAGCAAGGGGCTTCAAAGTACATAACACACACAGGTCCACGGGAAGTGGAAATTCCTTCTAAACAGAAGTCAGGCCTAGAATTAGAAACTAATTTTGGTTGGAATGAATTTCTGGAGCTCATGTGGTCCAATACCTTGCTAAAACCGTAGAATATCTTAGGCAAAAATGCTTATTGTTTTCTTTCTGTCTCTCTCTCTAATTAAAATGCCCAAAAGAAACTGGCAGTGGCAAGATGCATTCTGTGTACATGACTAGAAAAAGCAGTGCAGGTTAAATTTAAAGTATGTGCAGTTCCTTTCTTTCTAACACGTATCAGTGCAGAATGAATAGGACTGAGGCAAATATAATTGTAAAAACAGACACTACTGGCTACAATCACTACACAATATCAGAGTGGATCCTCTCCCTATCTGCAATGATTTGATGTATTAATACACACATTGTAATTTAGGTCTTGCAACCCTGAGAATGAGGGCAAAATCCTGAAATAATGAATGGCATAGGGTGAAGAAAACGGATCAGCCTCTTTACACAGCACTCATAACCACTTCACTTCCCTTGGACTTCTCTTCCCCTTTCTCAAATGAAATTTGATTTCGACCTGCCTTGTGGGAGCTTGGCTCCTGCCATGCCGGATATCCCTGCTCAGCAGAGAGCTGCATTCCACCCAGCCTGCAGCACTTACCCACAGGAAGCACAGCACAGAGCTGCTCCAGGCTCACTGCCAGTGACTTGGACATGGCCTCTCCTTGATCCCAACCTGCTGGACATAATGAGTTTGTGCCCTTCCTGTGGAGAGCCAGGCTAAAGACAGATGCTGGAGCTGGTCACTGAAGAAACCCAAACACTGCAAAAATGCCAAGATGTGTGAGGACAGACATTGCAAGCAAGGACAGGTTCCTATCCAGCTGATGAAAGAAATTTCCTTAACTTTTAATGACTCAGCAGCTGAATTTGTAAAATCAGAACTTCATGTTCTACTAAGGTATTAACATGAAGTCTCAGCTCCATTCAAGTCAATAGGAGCCTGATCTCTGACTTCACTCTGCATAGCTGGTGTAGGCTTATTTTAGTAACTAGCTCTGTATCACAGCAACTATCATAAAAAGATCTCATTTATAACAATCAGTTTTATTATTTTTATCAGTTTTATCAGTATGATACTTGCAGAGCTTCAGGAAACAAGATGATTCCAGGAGAGTTCTGTAAATGTAACTTTTACGAGAATAACACCACCACCTACTTGATCTAATCTAATAAACAATGTTTCCCAGTTCCAGGTAGCAAATATTTCAGTAGACTCAACCAGAACACAGTCAAGTAAGTCCTTTCTTTGCTTTAAACACAGACAACAGGAACATCAGTTATCCCACATGCTGCTGATAAAAATGGGGTAGTTTGTTTTTACCGAAACCCTCCCTGTTGGTTTCCTGTGTGGCCATGGGCAAGTCAGGCACAGGGGCTGTGTGTCACTTCTGCTTCTCTGGAATGAAATGAGCTTTGCTACCAGCTTCTCAGGAGACAGGTAATGATCAAGATTTTGATCTTTTGATGAGCTGAAGCATAGAAGAGCGAGATGCTTTCATTATTAATATTCTCATACATTTATCCTGTAGTAATTTATTGCATGAGCCAAGAATTATTCCTCAAGAAGTGTAGAAGATAAATCCTCTCAAGCTGTTCTGTGAGTGACAGAGGCAGGGAATGCTGCATTCGTACAGATTTGAGCTCTTTGTCTCCTGAACTCTGCTTCCTCCTCCCTTAATAGCAGCTCTGCTGCATGTTCCCTGCAACATCCACTGGGTATGGAGAGCACACACTGCAGTCACCACAGCCATCACAGACTGGCCAGCTGACCACGTTAAATAAAATGCCCATATTCCGCCTACTTTTTTTCTCACATGGGGGTCATTAAGCTGGGGAGTCTGCCCTCTGTGTAGCTATTATTTCTTTCAGTAAAAAGCCCTCTTAGGATCACACTTGCAGGATTTAAATGAAGCTGAGGATGACCAATAGACCTGAAATCTGTGGGGCAGAGTTACAACAAATGAATCAGCTACAAAAATCTTCTCTTTTTAAGAAACTGGGGATGTTTCTCCACCCCTCATGTGTGGGATGGAAATGCAATATCAAGATTTCAAGACAACCCTCTGTTTTATTGCAATAAAGTGCAATGCAATTAGCTTAGGGCATTTTCATGTTTTAAAGATAGTTTCCCTGTGTTGTCACAACACAGTTAAGTCCTTTTTCATGTTCTAGATAAGCATTTAACAATATCGTATCTGAATATAATCATTATAGATTTTCAAACCTCTTGGTTTGGGGATAATTCTTATAGCATATTTTATTGAAAATTGTTAGTATGATGGAGTGAATAGAGACTGTAATTTTGTCTAAAATTTCATAAGGAAAAATGTCATATATGGATAAACTACATTTCTAAGCCTTGAAAATGTAAAGTATTGAGCCTAATTTTAAAGCTGTCCTTTTAAAAATTGAATTTAGCTTTTTGGTCTTAAGATCAGTATTCCATTAAGTCACAGGCTGATGAAAGATGTGTAGGTAACAGGAGAAGCAGCAGCCTGTTCTTTGGCCTGGCTAACTGCAGACAGTCCAAATAGTTATTTTAATACATCTTACTCTGTTAGGAGAATTATAGTGTCGTGCATTTGTGCTTACAGCACTAGCACTAGCAAGGTTGTAGGGAAGCTCAGTTTTTTATTTGAGTGTGATTTTACCTAAGCTAACAGGAGCACCCTGGAAAGCTGACAGCTGTAAGGACACCAACTATATTGCAACTGTATGGATATGACTCAACCAAGATTGGATGAGGAGACAGTATCTTTTCTTATTCAGTCCAGTAAAATACAGTTCTTTTTCCAAGAGGCCTTCCCTAATGTCTTTAATGGAAAAACATACTACATAATTATGTGACTCCTAATTAACAAGAGCTGGCTCTGAATTCTTCTGTTTAAGACGTGCTGGCCTGCACAGCTCTAAACTGACAGCTTTAACTCAGTACCTTCAGTAAGGGTGTGACCATGTGCTCTGTGCTTCTCAGTGGTTCAGATCACTGACTTCTGCACAGTCCCTGTGATATCCATCAATCCTCTCTCCTGCTGGCTCACACAGACAGCTTAGTCAGCTCCGTGAAAGGTTTCATTTTTTAAATGAAAAATTCAGATGAAGATTGCTGCTGTCTGTGATTCAACTGCCTGTGAAAAATAGCAATGTCCTCTAATATTCATTGTTTGAATAGTGCTGGTGTACTGGAGTGATAATCAAAGTAAAATCAATTGTAATTTTGACTGAAAATAATCTCTGTGATTAGATGATCTGAGGACACAGTTTGTGGTTGCATGGGACATCCAGAAGAAAAGAGGAAGCTTAGAAGACATACCACAAGGTGCAGGACCCCAATTTAAACCTCATTTGAAATGGGATTGTTAGTCCTGTGTTCTGAGGTGAAAGTCATGTTGGTCACGTCCAGTGGGAAATACAGACCCATTACCTAACCTCTCTAATTTCATTGTAGACAGAATCACAGAATCTGGTGTCTGTTTGATCCCACCACGAGCTAATTCAGCATATTGTGCTGGCAGAAAATAGCTAGCTTTGGTTTGGGTGGGCACAAGGTTTGTGACAGTGCTGTTCAGTGCGGAACACAAAAGCACAGGGAGGCAAAGTGACTTGGTAGGCCAGAGGGGAACGGCTTCCAATGCTTTTCCAATGCCAGTCCAGTAGAGTGACCACAAGGCTTCATGTGTTGCTTAAAATATTTAAATGGCCTCCAACATTTCAGTGTCAAAATCAATAACATTCTGATGAATTGGGACATTCATTTTCTTCTCCCTCCCCCCTTCCCATATTTTTAATCTCTTTCTCTCTGCTGGTATACTAAATTTGTTTTGAGGTTTCAGAAAAATTTGGAACATTTTAGCTTTTAATTTTAATTAGTCGACATGGGAGGACCTGACCCTTTTTATAATAACTGGAAGGATTGAATAATTAAAGTCTGAGTAGTCAAGGTCAAAATATGTTTCTTTATGTACATCTTACAGTTATCTAATACCAACTTGATACACCACAGATGTTAATCTACAAAATCTTTAGAACCCAAATATTTGTTTTTTCTCTATGAACAATTTAAACAAGACACAGTTTTTAAATTGAAAATTATTAATGTCACAGTTGCCTAACATTACATGTAGTAGCAGTGCATCTGCTCGTGTTTAGGTCTGGTCACATCAGCAGTAATACTTAGGATAAAGCTGCTTCTGTCTTTAATACAGGATCTGTAATGTCACAGGAGGTTCAATGTCTGCACCACAAGCACAATTACATAATGATGCATCACCCACAGCATCTATTGGTGTGCATTTGTCAACAAGGACGAGAGGCATATGCTCAGAGGGATCAGTGTTCCTGTTAACACATTGCATCAGAGGGATGAGCAGACACCCCCGTGGGAATGGATCCCAGGAGCAGGTAGCCTGGGTTTCTTAAGGCATTCTTCTCCTTCTTCCTGAAAGTAAAAACAAGACCATCTCTGCTTGCTAATCTGTTTTCAAAGCTCGATACAATTTGTCAGAACAGGCTATTTCACAGTTATAAAAACTTTGAACTTGGGATGCTACTCCTGCAGCAATGGATTTAGGAGAGAAAAGGGAGAAATTGGCCTGCACACAGAGCTACACAGCAGCACCAGTTCATGGCAGTGCTCACAACACTACAACTGATGCACTTGATGACCTAGGAGGAAGCTAAATAAGTGTGCTTGCACATGCCTGAGCCAATTAACTAAACCATGGCAAGCTTGTATGTAAGTAGGCAAGGTCTTTTTCAGCCTTAATGGTTCTGTGATAATTACTTGCACAAAGCTGCTTCCTATGTCTAACATTCAAAATAACTACCTCAGCCAAGTAATTCTTCAGCTTTTTGGAAAGAACAAACTAGAAGTAAGGTGCTTACATCAGAAAAGAACAAAAGACAGGAAGAGACAAATTGTAATAAAAATACTGAGTCCCCTAACAAGGAATGGTTCAAAAGAGGGCAGGGTGGGGCATTAAATTGCTGCTGAATGTTCAACCAGCCCCCATCAGGGTAAATACTGAGTACTTGTCCCATAACTTCATCTTCAGTGGTGAGCTCACCTGACCCTCTCCTAAGGTCTGGTTTTTTCATTGAACTTTTCCTTCCCCTCCTCTAGCTCTGTTTGGAAGACTCCTGGAGCAGTGCAGTGAGATCTAATGAGCATTATTAGTCAGCCCTCTGCTGCCTTGATCCTTGGCCTGGTGTGTTCACACAGACTGAAATCAGAGCCTGTCCAAACCAATAAGACACACTCTGGATGGAACACCTGAAGGCAAAACACCCACCCTACACTTTTTAATGTAGTGGTCACCACTGGTAGAGAAACTGAGAGGTGTAGGAGTAAGCTTTGCATCTGCCACAAATAAATCAGGAAATGACCATGAATTAAGACCCCCAGTGCTTCCATCCTTTGGGAAGCCTGGGAGAGCCAGTACTGCAGATAGGAGAGGCACTGCTGTGAGCAGGCAGCTCCAGAGGCTGCTTTTCATGGACTGCATGCAGCACTAGGAACTGATTGCAGGTTGTGTTTTAAACAGTACCCAGCAATGTGGAAGTGACTGGGTTTGAGAGATTGTTCTTGAGCAGTTCTCTTCCACAGGGTATCTCACTCCAGTGAGGAAATCAGCTGGCCCAGCTGCAGCCTCAGGCATTTACTTTGTAATTCACTCCCTCCAATAAAAACACAAGAATTCATGTTTTATAAAGCTGGAAGAAAAGACTTCCTAGTACAGTGCAAAAATGTAGTGCATCCCTCTTGTCATGTTTACTCATCACTGTAAATGCCATTCCTCTATTTAATTTTGCCACATATGCACTTACTGCCTTTTCTTTGCACTTCTGTCTAAATGTTAAAGCAAATTTCAATCTCTAAGTATCTTCCTAAGCCTTTCTTGAAGGTCTGTGGTTCAGCTGAATAGAAGCACCTTCCAGCCTCTTTATTTTCTGTGTTTCAGGGTACAGTCCTGAGATAAGTAAGTGAGCTTTCTCCTCATTTGAGGCTTAAGTGTGAGTCATTACTCAGCTAAAAATCCAGATGGAATGTTGTCAGCAGAGTTCTTACCCACCTCTAGGACAACAGGTGAGCAGGGAGAAAGTAAGGCTGATAAGAGAGCAGCATCTCACTGGCTATTTAGCTGAAACGCTTATTGTAAAATCTGTCAGTCACTGCTTGAGCAGAAGCTCGTGATCCCACAGATCTTGGCCTGAGAAATTCCTGTTTGGGCCAGCACAGCACAGCAAGTGGTACCAACACTAAGCCAATGCCACAGAAGCCCAGGCCTTCCTAGTAAGTCTGTTTGATAGTCAGTTTATCAAATACCTGATACCTACCAGGGATCAGGGGAATGCAACGTGATTCGTAACCTGCTGCATCACCAGAGAAAATGGAGGACAGCAGCCAGTTTGACAGATCTTATATAACAAACAAGTCGGGTCCAAAAATCCCAGCACAGATGTAATAATCCTCTTATTTATATATCTCCTTTTGGAGGGGATGAAGGACTCTTAACATTTCAGTACTGTAAACTTCCACTGGTGATGCAAGTTGGAAGAAAGATACTCAGTGTCCTGAAGGACTGAGGTAGCTGAGCTTCTGCAGAACCACAGCAGGTGAGGTAACACTGTCAGGCTGCCCTACCAGGCGAAGAGGCACTGAGCAATCCAGGTGCAGGTGGTGCCTACGAGATGTTCTTTAAGAAACGTTCTCCAACCTTCAGATGGAAATTAGATAGAAAGAGCACTTTTCTCTCTAGCTGTGGCAGATAATTTCTGGAAGGATTTTGCATTTGGGATGTGTTCAGCAGAGATTTATCATCTTAAAGAAACTGTGGGCTTTGCCCAAGGTCAAGACAGGACAGCCTGTGCAATTGTTTGTGGCAAATCCTTGGACTACAAAGAACAAACAAACTGAGCAGCCAAAAGCCTTGTTGAAGCTAAAACATTCATTTATCCTTTATGTTAACCTTTAGTTTCTCCAGGTGCTCTTAAACTTGTTTTCAACCTAAAATAGGATCCCGGGCATGAAATAGCAATCCAAAAGTTAAATCACCCAGTGATTTTTAGTACCATGGGAATTTATTTGACTACAAGCAGCACAATTTAAATCAGACCCAAGTTAAGTTTTCACATTAATGCCACATTCTGATACAGGAAAAATCCTGTTCTATGTCCTATCTGAAAAGGTAATATAGAAAAAAGTCTAAATGATCAACTGTTAATATAAATTCCTACAGGATACCAGCACTCACCCTACTTTCCCAATTAAGATGAATCACCAGGAAATATTTTGTCCACAGCAATGTTTGTGTTGCAAATGGTTCAAGCAGCTCATTTAGGATAGTGGGGTGCACTCCATTATCTTTTCAGCTCTCTGGAACGTGTGCTGGAATACAGAGACCTACCAGAGCGTGCCAGTTTGTTGAATTACCTATCTAAGGAGATGATACCCTCCTGAGATCTGGTCTTCCTAAAAATACATGTGGCTTTGCTCAGGTGCGGATAAAAGCAGTGGTGAAAAGTATGAAAAGTTTTAACTACGGTTTGTAAGGACAGGAGAAAGAGTCACACTTTACTTTTCTGAACCCAGTCCTGCAGACTTTCAAGGGCCAGTGTTAAGCTGACAAAGTGCTGATGCTGTGCCTACCCACTTAACCTGCGTGGGTTACAGGTTCCAGGCTAGGCTGCATTTAGAGAGAGCCCAGTGGGAGAAACAAGCTGGCTTTCTATCCCCCTCCTTTTCTGATCTAATGACCCTTTAAAAGCCATGTGTCCCCTTTCCCATGTCCCAAGATGTACAAAGCTGTTTTGAATTTCCCACTGATTTGATTTTGTCTGCCTCCACCTTTGCAGCAATGCAAATGTCTTCCTGGCAAGGAGACACCACCTTTGATGTTTGATTTAAGTACCAGCAGCCAGTGCACGAGGCAGGAAAGAGAGTAAGCAAATCCCAGAGTAGAGCCTTTCCATACAGAGAACATATATTGTACCTAAGTCAACCCCTACTCCTTATGGAAACACCTCCCCAAGGCTCCTGCATGTGCCTTAGTGCTTGGTTTTTTATTTAGCCCTAAGTAACAGTTGTCATCACAGAAACAGGCCTGGAGTAATTGACACTCAGCTTCCTCTTTGAGGTACATATGAACAGCAGTGACCTTAGAACATAGGCTCCCATTTCAAAGAAATATGGGGTGGGTCTTGTTTTCATTTTCCTTTTATTTTTTTTTAATTGAAATACCATGTTTTTTCCAGGAAGAAAGTCTATGTTCTATCCTGCGTCCTGATTCTGAAAGATAGGAGTGTCCAATAAAGCCTTTCAGATTGACATTTTATCCATTTGCAAAGGCACAATGTTTTAAAATTATGTAACTATTAATTTTTAATTGTTTTTACATGAATCATGATTAAAAATCAATAAAACCCAAGCACGACAGGACTTATTACAGAGAGCCAGAAATGGACTCTCAGTTGTTGCCTATTCAGTTGTCATGTTTAGGCAAAGGAGCCTTACTGTTGGTTTGTTCTGGTTTGCTTTCAGCCTGTGAAACTCCTGCGTGGTGCTGCCTCGGGGCATTCTCTGACCCGGTGCCACAGGCAGTAATGACAACTAATTGGCCAATTTACAGACGGGGCATCTCGTTCCTTACAACCACCACCTGTCTTCAAAGAATCCCTGGTGAAGTTAAAATATTAAGCTTGTCCCCCTTTTGTCAGATTATAACACAAAGACTGATCTGTTGAAAAGCTGCAGTTTCCCACAGCTCCTTTTTGCTGTTACTTTTTTTCCTTTTAACAGTTTTAGCCTTCTTAGCCTTCAGTAGCAGATGATGCAGCAATTAGAAGAAATAAGTATAATTAACCACTAGCAAAATGTTTTTTCTCTCCCTCCTGATTTGCAATACTTGCAAGTGTTAACAAAAGTCATAAAAAAATCTTGTCTTCCATCTCTTCATGTTTGAGGTGGGTGCTACACTTGTACTTTCCCTTGCCACTGTAACACGTATTTTTGATACCAAGGAAGGGTTTTTGCCCTAACCTGGAGACTTCCATGCAGTGCTCTAAGTAAGGAATGTTTTATTCCTGCAGTTTTGATAATTTAGCTGCAGCTCTGGCCTGTCTTACTATGCAGCTTATTCCTGATTCATCTTCTGAGCTTACAAAATACCAGATAAAAATAGATTATTGTTCTATCTAAATTCCCATAATCCTTGTGCTCATTAAAAATAAAGTCATGTAACTGTTCTTAGTCAGGATTGCACCAATTAGTACAACTGGCACTTCTGACCTTGTGATTTCTACCCTTAATAGACTCAGGTTGGCTGTGCTGCCTGCATTACCATACCCAGCATATCTAATACCTCCTTACACAACGAAGTGCTGCAGAGAGAAATGCAAACCAGAAAATAAAGGTCAGGAGCCTTTCCATGGTTGTATGGAGTTTCTCCACATCCTCATCCTTTGGCTTCACTGAATATTTTGTATTTATTTCTGTATAACAAATTAAAGGGTCACAAATAAAAATCAGGGGCCAACTTTTCATAGATCCTTTAGGAGATAGGGCAGTTCCCCAGGGAGCCCTTGACCAGTGGCTCTGGTTCAGGTTAGCAGTTTGTTGGTATTTATAACAGCTCCTAGGATCTCAAAAATTTCAGGGAGATACCAGCACAAGCTTATTAAACTTAACCTCATTTGACTGGCTTTTTTTGCTTTTAAAAGAAAGATCAATATGAAGGAAGCAACTTCCCTGTTCTCACTTTACCTTAGGGAACAGCTTTATCTTTTTAGTCTTCTTCACTCTGCAATAAAATTAAATGTGCATATTTTTGTGTAGGAAATTAAAAACTGTTGGCAGCAAATTTTTGTTCTGTAGCTGCTAACTTACTTAGTGTTTGATTCATATGTGTCACTGGAGTCAGGAAATCACTAATCCATTAAAAAATCTAATCCTCTCACCATCAAGCTGTATGGATAAGTATTTAAATAAATTATACTGATAGGAAAATCAATTCTCTGAATGTTAAAATAAAAAGCAGAAGGAACTTAACCATGCAGGTGATGGATCTGCCACAATGAGAACAGAAATTTAAATAGTTCAGAGTCGTGGTAGACTGACAGAGGATATAAAAGCAGGAAAGGCAGAGGAAAAAAAGCTACATCAGGGTTTGGGGTTTTTTTTCAATCTCTCATAACGGAAGAGGGAAGGAAAAACCAATGCAAACACAGAAGATTTATAAAGAATGAAGCTTTTTCGGAAAGTAAGTGGACTTCTGACAGAGCTTCTGCATGGCCTGCAGGACTCATTAACCTTCCCAAGCTCAAAACTCATCAGGTCAACAAAAAACCCCCAAAAACAAAACCAACAAACTCTTGACAGTGAGGAGGCAAACTAAAACAAAACAGGGATGTAAATTTCAGTGGGCCAGGACATAAGCCAACTTCTAATGGAAGGGTTAGGAAGAAAATCCTATATACAGCAAGGTTATTCGACGCTTGTCCACTCCAGGGATCCTTACAATTTTCCCTGAGGCACTTGTCCTGGCTGTTCTGGGTGTGAGGATAATGGCTCAGACATATCTGGGCCCTGATTCTCTATGCAGCCCCAGTCATCTGTGTTTACGTAAGAAAGGAAGACATTTCAATAGTTACTCCACAGATGAAAATTATTAATCTGAAAAATTAGCATGGTATTTATTGCTATTTCTTGCAGAATCAGGGTGTGCAAGCCTGGAGCAGAAAACAGGAATGTTGCATTGAGAAGGTAAAAGCACAGAAAAGCAATTTGCCATCTAGCTGCTAATAAAATTCTAAGTTTCACAGACTTTTGGGCCAAAGCCCATGAATTATTTAGTCTTGTTACCTGCATAATGTAGGTCACAACCTCCCTCTGTAATTAGGCTAAACAGTACCTACTTCTATTTCAGCTCTGTAATAAAACATTTAAGGCAACAGTTCTGATTTCAAGACTTGAGGAATGGAGAACTGAACACATGCCCAAGCTGGGGCTTTCTTTCCCTTCCTCATCCTGAGCTCAGCTCATTATATTCTGCACGGAACTGCTGCATCTTCAGCCTTTTTTCCAGCCTGGAGTCCATGACTGACAGCACCTGCTGAGTACTTGTACATAACACAGTGGTATTTTACTTAACCCTTGGATAAGCTAAGCAGACGAGACTTCCTTCTTTCTCTTAACTAAATTTTTCCAGATTAACTTTGTAGCTTTAATTGTGTCTGCCTGGGGTCTTTTAGGAGTTGTGTTGGTACAGCTTCACTTTGTGTGTGTAAGGCTTATTCACTGATTAATGTTAAAAATCAATCTTGACCTAGATCCTTCTCTCAGCACATCAGAGAGACTTGGGCAGGAGCCTCACAGGAGCAGCTGTTAGAGGCAACCTTTGATGACTGTTCTCACCTACAGGTGCTTCTGCCCAACTTGGTGAATCCTTAGCTGCCTGTTCTGAACTTTAGGGAACAGCTGCTGTGCAAACATGGACCATCACACTGCATCTTGTGAGTATTTCCCTAGGGGAATGGCTGGATTAAGAAAACCCATCGGCTACCACCTTAAGTGACAGTGGAATCAACACTTAATATTGGAATAAAGAGAAGTGGGAGAAAATTTGACAGAAATTAATCCAGTGCTAGTTATGCAAAATTGCTTCAGTAAATATTACTGCAGGCCTGTGGGCAATTAACAGAGCTTAGTTTTAAGACTCTACTATGCATTAAATATTATTTACACCTATTTTTGTTATCAGTTTTGGTTTAGGAATTTCTTGGAAAAGCAACCCCACCCTAGTTATAGGATACGAGGTTCAGCTCTGACAGCTCTTAAAACTGCTTGTCAGGCGAGGTCCTGTAAATCATTTGGCCATGGTGTAACAGAGCAGAGCATTGCACATAAAATGTTCCACTGGTTTTGCCAGCTGCAAGAAGAGTTATTTAGTCAGAGGAGTGGCAAAAAAAAAACCAAACAAAACCAAAACAAACTGGAAACCAAAAAGCAAACCAAACCATCAGTTCTGTTCTAACAGATTCCAAGTTTGGCATTTTCAGTGCAGGAAAATTACTGTCTCATCCCGTGAAGGGAGTTTTCTCTTTCAGGATGCCTGACATCTCGTGCACTTCAAGGCAGAGGTGCAGGACAGCCCCTATCTAACAGCTCTGGGTTTCTCTCCTTCAAATCCTTGCTGATGAGGAAGACCCGGTGTGTCTGCCTAAGAGAAATGCAGAGAAGGGAACACATCAAGAAGAGTATCAAAAACATCTTCAGTGCTTCCAAAAGCACTGGGGGAGTAGAAAACCCAACAGCTCCACCTTGGGGGAAGGCACCTTGGGGTTCCACAGTACTGCTGTATCCATCCCCTTCCAAAGGGAAGGTAGGCGAGGGTGAGACAGAGGTTAATCAGCAGGAGTGTTTAGTGCCAGCGCATCTGAATCTAAAATTTCACCTTCTACAATGTTGTGTGATGGCATCTGCTGCTTCTGAGTGGATGAAAACCAACTAAGATTGTGAGGCAAAGGGAACAAAAGAAGGTCGAGGGTGTAGAAAGCCAATGAATTGGAGAGTCATGGTTCTGAGCTGGGAGTGTGCAGCTCCACCCAAGGGAACAGCTGGAGGACGCAGCCAGCCACCCCTCAGAGGTGGAGAAACCCTCACTAAGGGACTGGGCAACATTTATTTCAGCTCCAAGCCAGCCGGGCCTCACCTGGAGACAAGATTGTGGGGAGGGAAACACTGCATTAGAAACTCTTCCCCTCCCTCCATCTTGCCTTGCCATTCTGAGTCAATATTCAAAATATGGTCTCACTAATGTCACAGAGGGAAATCCTACTACCCTCTGCTCCTACTTCGTCTATCTGCTCAAAGGGTCAAACTGGCCCTTTTATTTATTTCTATGTATTTATTTACAGTGGAAATGCCAATGCAGCCCTCAGTTGCCAGAATCTCTCAGCTCTTGTGTTCTGGGATTTCTATTCCTGGGATACATCTATTCCTTGTGGCTAGATGACCTTTCTTTTGCTCAGTATCAAACATACACTGCACTAAGTGATTTGGACCACTCAGCAATTTGTCCTCACTAATAACAAATCCATAAATTAAAAAAAAAAGGTTTTTTTTCATATAATTTATGAAAATATTGTACACAGTTGAACAGATTTGCCGAATTATACTAGCCATCTACAAATGAATAATCTCCTCTTCAAAAGTAATTCAGTTTTTCCCAAAGCCACACAGAAGAGCCCTACTGAGGTTAGCTTATTATTTATTCTTTGTATAGACCCAGAATTTGATCTTATTGATCCCTTTCACAATATCTACTTTTTTGGAACTTCCAGTTTCCCAAGGTAAACTTAAAAATCTGCACATAACCATCCAGTGAGCTCCTTGCCACCTTTAATCCACATAAATCTGCTATTTATCTGTTCTTATAAGCCTTTAATACTTATACAATAATGTCATTTACAACAAACTTGACGATTTAAGCAAAAATATTGGCAGCCTTTATTCAGCTGCACCAGATCCCAGCACTAGCTGATCTGAAATTCCTGATGCACCACTTCTCCAAGCCCAGGGAGAAGTCTTAGTCAAACCTGGTACAAAACCAGACTGACATTAGAAAGGACAACCAACCCAAGAGACTTCTTCCTTATTCCACAGAGCCCAAGGACTTACAGGAAGTTTAAGTACTAACAGATTCTAGCTATGGAAAGGTATTGACAAGAAAACCTTTTTTTTTCTCCCCCAGAAGGAGATAACTTTTCTTTACCTTTGAGATCAAAGTAACTGCAGCACGTTACAGGCCTGACCACCTCAGATGCCTGGTTTTTTACCTGTAGCTTTTCAGTATCTTTCACAGAACAAATTTTTTTTTGTTAAATCAAGACAAAAATGTGTTTTTTGTAAACCAGAGTAAGCACACATGACATTCACACACCTTTTTAATTTGCTGTTTCAGCTGAAATTAGTGATATTTAAAAATGAAGAGCATCCTTTCAGAAAAGCTGTGACAGTTACCAGAACAGCAAAAATACAATAGAGTCCTGAGAGATAAAAATTTATTGATCTAATCAGCATGTCATGATATGGTCACAACTCATACAGCTGACATTCTCATAGCCAAGAGGGATGTTTTTTCTTTTTAAAAATACATTTTTCTTTCCAGCAGGAAGGATTTTTTTAAAACAAACATTTCATACTAGGCAGGAATTAAAAACAATGGCTTTTTCAATATGACAACACGGCTGGTAAGCACTGGATCCCCCACCAGTGTCTTAATATTCAGATTTCAAGTTTTCCCTCCTGCTCCCTGATTCTCCCCACCCCTCACAGAAAAACACCACACAGAAAAACAAGACAAAACCCAGCAGGGAAACAAAGAGGTAGACGTCACTACAACCATGGCGCTGTTTTGGAAATTGTGCGAGATGTCTCATGATGCTCCAAGGAGTTCCTTTTCCCTTCGTTAGACGTTGCAGAACTGGGCCCCAGCAGTGAACACAAGAGGTGACAGGAGCCAAGAGCCATCGCCAGCAAGAGGTGCCAGGGCCGCAGAGTGAGCGGGGCTGTCCCACCTGGGGCTGCTCTGCCCAGCTGGAGTTCCTTAAAAACAGATCCCTCTTTAAAACTACGGATCTCACAATGACGATAGCCTTGCTCCCAACAAGGCTGGAGTCACGTCCTTCTAGGAGGCAAACCGGGGTCAAGGGGGCTCAGGTTCTGCTCTTGGCACGCTCTCAGCTCTCAAAAGAGACTCACTGCTACAGTGACTTGCAGAGAAACTCTGCAGCCCGGGCACCGGCATAGCTTCCAGCGGGTGCTGGAGCGAGCAAGGGCTGCAGAAGCTGCTGTCTCCTCTCTCCCCTACTGCTCCACTCTTCCCCTTACCACTTCTGGCACTGAAACATTTGTCTCTATGTCCTTCCTAACAAACAATCTATCACAAACTAGCACTGCAGCTGTACAGTGAACCAAAGTATTATTTTACTATTTGTTGTGTTTATAGTAAGCACAGTAAAGGCTGTGCATCCATTAGTTATAAGCACAATAAATACAACCATCAAAGAAAATCTTCTCATCTATTAAGGATCAGAAACATATGAAACAGTCTTGAAAAAAAAATCAACTCTATTTTTGCCACAGGAAAAAAAAAAAACCAAACAAAAACAACCTAGGGAAAAGAAAGAGAAATGCTGCTTCTGGTATCTGTCTACATTTCTGAAAGACATCTTGGCTGCTGGAAAGATTTTATAAAAAAAACCTCAATGAAATAAATGCAGCAAAATAATACTAAACATGACCAGCCCTTCGCAAAACCACTGACAGTCATTCCAGGCTTCCACATCCATTTTATCACACAAAACAAAAATGCAGGTAACAGAGAAGGGAAGGAGAAAATTGGAGGTGAACATAACTGGTATAAAAAAAACCCTGTTCATCATACAATATGAACATCATGGTGGAGTAATTTTAAGGAACTAACTCATTTTAACAGGACAGTTGTTCAGTGAATAATTACTTCATTACCTCATGATAAAATAAAAGGTCTAACTTTAAAATGCATAGAATCCTTTCAATGACTTCTTCTATCACAGCCAGGCAGCTTACAGTTCTTACAGAAAAAGCAGAGCTGCTCAGAAGCATTTCTAATGTATGCAGACATTTTAAACCAGAGTATGGTTTCCATTTTGCTCTTCCCATTGTTGCTTTGTATTTTTTAAAAGAACTGTAAAAACTATCAAATATGCAATTTTGCAAAATAACCCTTTATTTCATATGGCTCCATTATTTCCAAAATTACAGAACCCCAGATGTGTAATTATTTTGTGTGATTGTATCAGATCACCACAAAATCTCCAGCTGACTGTCAAGAGAATGCATCCAGCCCTGGGCTCGTGATTTGGAAATCCCAGTTTTAAGTACCTTTGGTCCCAAAATTTATGTCAAGGCAAAGCGGAGCAGTTGAATCCTGTCACACACAGTGATCGGTATCTGTTATTATGTTGTACAAAGAGGTGAGAAAAGTCAACAGCACTTTATGGCAGTGTCACACAAAAAAAAGTTACATCATCTGCAAACCGAGTGAACAATGAACAGTACCACAGTGATCACTTTATTTTTACTGCAAGAAGATGCACCTTATTTGTGACGCTGGGGGAGGAGGGAGAGGGAAGCTTTTAATTTTCCAGGAAAGCAAGGTAAACTGAAAATTCACTTTTCAACATCTTGTGAGAGCAACTTAAAAAAAAAAAAAGGAAAANCACAGTTGCAAGACTCAACAGAACCACACGTGGAACTCAAATGAGACTGAAATGAAGGCGCACTCACCCCAGGGCACTGAAGAAACTGCTCAGCATGGATGGGCAGGTGCTCTTCACATCATGGGATTCACAGAGCAGCAAAGCTAAACCGTGAGGACTGACACAACTTCAACTGTAACAACTTCTTTATGAACAATTAAACATGGAAATGTGGAGATCTTTTGTGGGCAACCCTGGCAGAGAACCATCTTTATTCTTATTATTTGCAATGCACTCAAATTGCTCTGTTCTTACTTCTGTGTCTAACAGCTTTCAGTTAGAATTTCTTCTGTGAATTTTTCATTTTTGTTCATTTTACACATTTTTCCATTATTTTCCCCCTAATATAAATTCAATGTTATATTAATTAGTGATCAACTGTATGGTTCATTAACATCACTATCAAAATACACTTTGAACTCTCCAGAGGAGGCAACCCATGGATAGCACAGCGAAATGCCCACTACATCCAGAACTGCAGCCAACTGCCAGAAGGCAGAACCAAACTGCTACCAACAGGAATTCATGTTTTACAGACTTGCCTGCTAAGCTCCAGACAGTCTGGACCAGCACGGTATTTTTAGCACAGAATTTCCTACATATTGTATCCACTTTATGGTTTTCCCTTCATAGCAAAACTTCTTTTATCTCATTTATTCTCTTTCACGAAGCAGCATCCAGGATGATGCTGGGAGCGTCCTTCGGAGTTGCTTTCCAACGGTTTCATTCTGGTGTCACCCACAGCAACTCGGCCGTACGGAGCTGCTCTTCTCATTTTCCAGCGCAGGCAGGAGAGAAGCCTGGGACCTGACACTATTTCCTCACCCTACTGAAACAACAACCAGTGCTTGGAAACAAACGTCTCGCAAGAGTAAGAACTACAGAGGAACAAAGTGAAAGTGAACAGGACCAGATCAATCAAACGTTTGGCTGAAACATTATTGCGCAGTGCTAATTTCTTGAGGCAGCACGTGAACACTTGCTATTGACTGCAACCCACTGGGAAAAGAAAATAAAAATACTGCATTTGAAAAAACGAGATGCTCTTACATGGAGTTCACAGGGTCTATAAAGAACAATCTCCTGATGTGAGTAACTGCTGTGCAATCTGCTTATATAAACTTCCCTTTTTGCATCACTCCGGTATGTCCTGGCTCAAAATAAAATGAGCTGTACTCTGGGCATCTCTGTGGTTCTGATCAAACTACGTGGGGGAGGACAGCAGTGAGTAGCTTGCCACCTGCCTTTTGCAGTTGTAAGAGTCAGTCCCATGGGCAGCAGAAATAACCACTTACACGTAACAGTGCTGGGCTGCCCCAACACCCCCCTGAACAATGGCAGATTAAATACATTCATTCCATCAGCTGAACTTCAGCAAGAGCAACATGAAACAACAAATATTCCCCAGACTCCCTCCCTATCAGGGCATACCTACCTCTTTTTAATGGTCACACCAGAATTCAGGTGCAGAGATGGTATTTATGAACAGCATCTTGCCTAAAGAACACAAAGCAATTGGCAACCACTGTCCTTTGCCTCCAGCCTGAAGTGGTTCTGTGGAGTCAGGGAGGGAACACACACTTCAGGGGACCTTACTGTCGTGTGTCATTTTGCATCCATCCCCACTGAGCAACCACTGCTACATGTGGGGGGGGCAGGGATGGCATATTTGATAAGGTATTTTTCCACAAAGCCATGGAAATTGGCACTGCCTCGTGTTTTGGTATGCTCTTTGCTCCCCCCCCCCCAGAAAGGGAACACTGGCATGGTTTTGTATTCCACACACCACCTCCTGTGATTCATGTAGCAGCAGAGGGAGACAGAAGGGGAATCAATATTGCTAGCTCAGAGCCAAAACTACTGAGGGCTTACTTTGTTCTCAACAAAATTACTCTGTAAAAGGCAGTATGCCAACATCTGAAGTTCTGGCTACCCTGCCTGTATTTAGAGAGATTAGTTTTATTTTAGGAACAGTTCTCGCAAATCTGTGCATAATCACATAAACACAATGCCAACCAGACCTGCCAGAAGTAAGGCTGTACATCACAGACATCCTTTCAAAAGGATCCTGCACTACACATTTGAAAGTGTCTTCTGTTCTCATCTGCCCTTCAGTTCAACCCATCCTTCTTCCAGTAAGATTCTAGCAGTAAGATTTTAGTGGTGAGCTAATTAATACTGCCCTCCATGTAGTTATTCAGAATATTTACCACACTTATTTTTTCAGTAGTATCTTCCTACGGATTTATGATAGCAATTATACCTATTTTTTCTTTTTACGAAACTAGTTTTTCTTCTATTACTCCTTAGCAAAACATTAAGATGGTTGGCATTGAATTATTTAAACTCTCCCACAAGTATATTTAGCACTGTTGCAACTAGCGGGGAGAAAAAGGCCTCTATAAACCACCTTGGTTGGACTGCAGTATACAAAATACAAAGGTGGCTAAAAATCACCAGCAGCACCAGCAGACCTTCAGAAACAGCTAGAATTGCTGTGCCTTCCAATGCATGACAAAGCTTCCCTCTGTTCCCTAAGTTTCATGTCTTTCCTTCACTGTCTTTTCACCTTTAAAAGTGCGTTTTTGAAACTGATGATGAGGGTTGAGCTGCGTTCTGAACAAAAAGGGAATTTAACCGAATGACTTTGTATTTTCCAAGTTTCCCTATGACACGAGACACTGGTAGCACACAGAACTCGGAGAGCTGATGGCAAGACCACAGCAGGGATGGGCTGATTCATCCCACGTGGACAGCTTTTAATCACACTGGGATGCTGCAATGCTTTTTGAGGACCAGTTCCTCACAGGACAGACCTGACACCGAATCTTATTTGGGTGTTGGGTTTAGATCGATGTGTCTGGTACAACAACTGCTGACTACAAAGACACCTCCACCAGCTCTGTCGAGGATCTCTGACTCCAGCACAATGAGCTGCAATAAAGTACACGTTGTGCAAATGAGGAATCTCTACCACACCAATGCTGTACACACTACTGAAGAGACAAGTTGCTGAATTTTCTGAGCTCTAACTACAATGCCAAGAAATACTTGTGGTGACAAAGCTTTCTTGTCACAGACATTCTTCTACAGTGGTTGTACGATTGCACCTTTTGTCCAAATGCTGAATTTGCTTAAGTGTGGGTGAGAGTATACATTTTTAAAAATACAGACAATTCTTAAAATAATACATCATCAGGTCACTATGTTACTGATCTTCACTTTTAGTGGAGTTTAAAATTCCCCCAAAGAGAGGTAAAAGTCCATCCAGTATTTTCCTTTACTCTTGAATATTCAAATTTGCACATACAACATGATACTCATTTGCAAGAGCCTGGATTCCCATTGTGTCCTCAGGTCCCATTCCACTTTTAAAATAGGCAATGGTACAAATACTGAAAGAAGCAGTACCACATCCCTCCTGACAAAAATGCAAATGATTGTATGGCAACCAGCCACAGGTTACTGAGGGTCATCTCCCGAGAAATCGCTTTTGTCTGACCCTGGGGTGGCGGAAAAGCTCCTACAAGAGAAAAGAAAACACATTTAATGCTTTGCACAGGAATGACAGCCTTACTGCACAACTCTTTACCACCACTGCTTGTCCCAGCAATGGTACCCACACACAATTAATTGGGCACTGCTCTATTATGCTGTCAAACTTATGAAAGATTCTCCAGCATTACCAGACACCTTCAAGAAAATAAAATACCCAAAACAAAACACAACCCCATATCTTAATTACTAAGAACAATTTTAATTTCCTTATAAGCTTTAAGCATAAGCCTGAAAGCACTCCTTAGAAGCTGTTATCACTGTACTCAACCTTTGCAGAGAGATCCAACTGTCAACTAAGTTTTGTGTTAATTTTGAAGTTTATTAGTATCTCCATGATCAAATTGAATGGATTCCATATTAAACTGTACAGCTGTTTGGTGTTGCTATTGTATACTGTGAAGAAGCAACACACATACATTATTGAGGTTCCTCTTTTTTTAAAGAACAGTTTCCACATATTGTTTGAACACTCAGTCATACTGACTAAGGAAACATTGTCATTTGCCATGGAGTTTTCCAGAAATTCTCTACTGAAATCCTTGCTTAGATGGGAAAGACTGAAAGAGATTCAGCTGCCAATAAAATTTGGTTTTTCCATACTTTGACTTTTTCTGACTTGCAACACTAAATTCAATGTGCCTGAATACATCAGAGGTTTATGATCATAAGCAAACTATTTGCATATATTTACATCAGCATATTAAATCATTTGTGTTACATTTTACTGAGATGCATAAAGCCTTGATGACACGAAGCACTGTTGTTGTTATTAATCCTGAACAGGGGATATAAAACTCTGAATATACCAGAGAAGATGATGTACTTGCTGCAGCATTATGGAGTCTCAACTTCTCTCAGAAGAACATGAAATTAATGATTCAAAGAGTAAAGATGCAGCAGTGTCAATTTTTAATCTTAGGAACCACACAATTTGGGCAATTAGATACCATCAGCAGCTTATCTCTGTGCTTCACATTTGCAATCACTGGAGGAACTGCAATCAAGCATTTGAGACAAAGCTTTTCTTCCTGCATGAATGCTCTTAATTAAAAAAAAAAAAAAAAGAAACCAAAGCAAACAAAGAAAAAGCCTAAAAAGCCCCTTGATGAGCCCCTTCCACCTCTCCCTGATAGGTATTTCACACTTGGGCAGATTTGCCACATTTTATTCCCCAGTAACTCACAGCTAAGCTTCTATCTGTCCACTCAACGCTAGGTTTGTTCTTCCATGGCCCATTTGTTTTTCTGTACCAACAGCGACCTCTGGTTTAAATACCTTTCCTTTTTCCCTGGTAGGTACAGAGTCTCTTCCCCCTCTCCCAAATCATCTTTGACCCTTTCCTTTCCCAGCTGAGACATGCCAAGTACTTTGAGTTGTCCTTCACAGAAATGACTCTACCTTCCCCTTAACCTTAGCTCCCATTCTCTGTCCCTCTCCCCAGTTCAATTTGTATTCCTTGGCAGGGATGATGGACCTGTACACAGGATTTCCAGATGAGGTTTGTACAGATCTGGTACAACAAAGAGTGTTTCCATAGCACTGGCGATGCCATTCCTTACTTTTTTCATCACCTCACACCACTTGGCTTCTGAGCACAGGGAATGAGGAGCATGATGACTTCAGTACACAATCACTCATTTCCAACTGCTCCTAGTTTATGGTTGGGGTTTTTTCCTTAATTAGTTCCTGAGTGTTTTTGTCCTGCTAAACGTAATCTCACTTGTGTTACTGTGGGCTTCAAGGTCACCCTGCTGAAGAGTTCAGGGAAATCAAGAACAAATTTTCCACTAGCTGCCTAAAACAGGAGTCTGTTACCTACAGCTATTAACTCAAAATGGTTTTAATTTTATAAATGAAATCTGTAAAATGGACCTGTAAAAAATTATGGGATAGTTTCCTGTCAAATTTTAGGCATACTTTGTTTTGGTTTGATTTCCAGAGGTCTAATATTACAGGCTTTCCCCAGGTGATTTAAGATCTTAACACTTAAGAATATAGCAAAATGGAGAAAGGTGCTTTAAGCTTTGTTTCTTTCTCTTCCCAAATAAAAATATGCCAAGAGAATGTATTCTTCCCAATGACACTGTCAAGGCAAACTTTTGAAGTTTCATGGAGCATTAAATGTTACTCCAGCTTTATGAAGTAAGCTTTATTAAGAGAAGTCCCTAAGCAGTGTGTATTGTAAAATAATATAATGATGATAATGATAATAATAGTAATAGAAACAGCCCTAAGTCTTAAAACCACACTCACTTGTGACCAGGTACCAGCTCAGTACAAAGCAGCCTCAGGGATTCCCCTCACATTCAACCTCAGGACCTTTCCAAGGGGTTTCCAAAAACTGCAGCAGCACTTTTTCAGTAGGCCAACTAAAGCAATGCAAGCAAGTTCTCAAAAAGTATAAACCGCAGTAACTTTAAATTATGATAATTTATGCCTAATAAGGTCCTATGTCACAGCATTTACATTTAAAATATGTCTTTATTAATTCACACTGATTGCACTGGCAAATTAATACCAATTACCCTATTTTGGAAGTGCATTTTAATGAATAAATCTGATTATATTAACTATACTCTCAGAAATTCTGGACTGGTTAGTTTTTCTGAGTATGTCTTATTTGAATAGCATAAAATAATGTCACAAACCCAAGACTTCTTTACAATCTATTTGCTACACTTGTATTTTTAAAGATATTCACAAAGTTATTTGTCTAATGAAGTCCAATATATGCATTTGGATGTGATTTATTTAGCAGGGTCTGACTTTGCCATCAATGATGGCTGAGTGACAGCAGTATTTCATAAAACAAAATACAACTCTGAGTTGTTAAAGAATTTTATTAATCTCCTTAAGCACTTGGATTGATAAATTAAGCACTCAAAACTAAATTAAAGCAGCCTTTGCAATAAATCATCTCACAAAAGAAGCATCTTTAACACAGTTACCCAGGAATACTAAACTCAGCTGATTTGAGACGTTGAACACTCTCCCCATCAACAACTGTGATTTGCTAATGAAGAGAATATTTTTCTTTAGAGACAATTTGCATTATTTCATCTGGAGTTTTCCTACTCAGTCTACGTTTTATAAACTTCCTTGTCCGTCTATCAAAATAAACCCCAAATTGTTCCTCTCTGGACTTTGTTTTTCTGCATTATTATGATGTATTCCTGTATTTTGTACATTGAACACACATTTCCAAATCCTGTTACCCCCTCTCCCTCCCACTGAAGGGCAAGTGACATAATTCAGTATCAACTGTATGGAAAAAAGAGCCCTGAGCAAACCCCTCTAGCTACACTTTCAAAGTATTTACCTGATATTTTAAACCACATGTGTGCCAGTATCCCTTCAGTAATGTTATTGATGCCCCAAGTTTATTCAAATTCCTCTGCTCCATTAACACAGGAAGTGTCTGATGACAGGAGTGATCCTGGCAGCAAGGAGGCCAGCAGTGACAGCACAGACCACAGCTCCAAAGACTGTATGCCATGTAATTCTCACAGATCCTTCCAGTCATACTTCCAATCATGGATCTTTGCATATTGCTAAATTATCCCACTCCATGAAATCCCACGGCAGCGTGTTTCACAGCTGAACTGTGTGTTACTGTTTTGACAGCTGCCAAACGCTACCCTAATTCGAACGTTGCCTAGGTAACTTACCTTTCCTAGGTAATTCTTTAATCATACTTTTTTGCCACATAAAAAGCAGTAATAATAATAACTGTACCTCCTGTATTCATGTGAAGAATGTTTACACATCCTTAAACCATTCTGAGATCCTTGTAAGAAAAGTCATTAGCAAAGCACAGTTCTCTTGGCTAGGCATCATCCTACCTGTTTCATAGAAATGTGTCAAGAGGTCCTCCTTTTCAATGAATCGTTGATACAGCCAGTTTGTGAGAGCTTCAGGCTCTGCAGGTACATCTTTCACTGGAAAAATCCTATCAAAGAAACAACACAAATTAAACCTAGCAAACGTATTCTGCGTGTGGAGAACAAAACTCTTCCTCTGCCCCAGCCCACCACAAAACACAGAGAACAAGACTTGTGTAAATCTAACTGCATGATTTGCACTCTCTCCAACTCACAGATCACAGAGGCATTAAAGATACAAAAGTGGAAAACTCCAGGTTCCCGTCCAGAAGCACACAGAAGACACCGGCATCAGTCTCCATCAAGTGCTGTACTACAGCTTTTGATAAAAGCTACTAAGTTGCTGGTTTGTTTTTTTTTAAATAGAATACCCCCACACTATATTACTAGCCCCCCAAAAAATACAAACCAAGGAGGAAGGAAAGAAATTTAAAAAAAAAGAAAATTCATCCACAGCTTTGAAGAAACAATTCAGCAGGCAGAAGCCACATAACGACATCACTAAGCACCAAGAGCTCTTCCACATCCCAGGAAACAAGCCCTCTGTGCTTTTCAAAGGATGCTGGCAGCTTTGTCTGAAATTTCCAAGGCAGGTTTTACACTGAAAACTGACCCTGTATTCAAATATTGCTGCTCTGTTTTAAATTAAAACACCAGTGGAAGAACTGCCAGTGTTTTGGTACTTCTACACTGAATATTAGGTCTGCTTAGAAAAACGTACCCAGGGCAGAATTCACTGTGGTACACCCAACCTGAAACCCCCAAATAACCCACCATACCTCACTGGATTTTTTTTCAGAGTAGAACTTCCAGTCTTACAGCAGCTGTGAAACCTCCTCAGCAGACCCTCAGTGTCTTTTCATATATACAGGAACTTACATATCCACTGTGTTGTACTGGGAGGCCAATGCAGAAGAGATTTGTGCATCAGGCTGACCTGAAACATTCACACTCTGAAATGCAAGGCCTTTGCCGTAGGTTTCTCTTTCCACGTGAGCTCCCACTTAGCCTCTCATCTACACCATGCTTCTATTTTCATTAGTGGATTTTCATTTCATTTTCAACACAGTCTTAATTGATTATACTGCAAGAAATTGGAAGTAACACCACAATCACCTGGGCAGTCTCTGGACAGATATGGGAATGTCAGAATAAGAAAATAAGGCACTTCTAAAGAATGCTTTTGTTGCTGTTACAGTTTTCAGCATGTTTGCCTGCTTTGTTGCCAAGTCATTTGTCCCTCCTCCTTTCAGTCTGATGCATGGAAAAATAAGCTGTAAGTGGGGGAGTCAGGAAGCAAAGCATTGTTCTAAGGAGTCAATTAGAAATCATGGTGCTTTGTGGCATACAGAGAAAACTTCAATATAAGGAGATGAACAACTTTATTTATGAACTATGGTATCAACATGAACTCAGCTATCTCTGCCGCCTTTGAAGTAATTCTACCTGCAACTTCCTCACACTGTGGAGCTCTCTATGCTCCAGTAAAGCCAGTCTCGGTAACCAGAAATTAGCAACTGTTATCTCAGATAAAACAGAGTTTGAAGGAAAGTCTTTGGCCAAAGACAAATGTTATGAAATGGTGCTTCAGTAAGCAGCTCAAGTTTTCAGTCTGCACATTAAGAACAAAGACAAACAATAAAGAACTATTTTATCTTGAAGCCCAGATGCTGTACAGCAGGTTAAAATTAAACCACGTAGCAGCAAGTAAAAAACACACTCACAGAGCAAGGACCATTTTGTTGAGGGTAGAACACTAAGACTTACTCTGTGTCCCCAAACACAACCGAGCTGCCAAGCACTATTTTTACTCTCTTCTGCCTATCTGCTGTGAAGAGATAACAGGCTCAGCAACTGAATATTGTGTTTCACAGAGTATTTTTGAAGGACAGACACTTGCTTACGCAGGTTTTAAGAGGGTTCAGAACTACGAGAACGTGTGTTGCCTCAGGACAGAAGTGTAGGGTTACCTGGCTTCACACGCAGTCTCCATTGTAAAGTCTAAGATATTCTTCACCTCTGCCTTCACTTCTCCCTGACCTAATGGTAACAACTCTGTTTTGCCAAGAAACAAAAAGTCTGAAAACATCACAGGATCTTGCAAGATACCTGTTAGGAACGATTTTTGAGCTGGTGCTTTAATGGAGCAGCAAAGTAGCACAGGTGATAGCAGCACTGTGAGAGACTAATGGAATCCAGCACACCACTTCCCTGCTTGAACCCATCCAGCTCTTGTGTGAATCAATAACACTGCCAGAATGCTTGAATCTCTGGATATAAACTTAGAAGTCTAATTGGGGATTGGAGATTGGGGAAGCAATCACTGCTACACCCAGTCTGAATGAATATTAACAGGGTGAAAAACAACTGGTTTTCCAATAACGCTACACTGGCTGCCACAACTTAGCAATGATAATTGCTAGTGTATTTAGAAGCATTTTCAAATGTATTTTTAGATTATCCCCAGTTATTTTTACCAGCAGAACATTCTTACTAATGACTGATCTAAATTAGAGATTAAATATTTTTAAAAAAACCCTCAAACTCTGGAAAGAAGCCCTTTCTGTACTCAATAAGGCAAAGCTAAACCCCCCGTATATTTAAACTAAACATACTGCTAATGCCATGGTTCTCTGCCCATCAGATGGCTCAGCTGGTATCTGTGTTTTACAAGAACACTCTCTTGAAGGAGACTGGTTTCAGGAAGGTAAGTGATCAAGTCTACTGTTACAGAACTCCCCACACAGGCGATCCAAAACAACGGCAGAGAGCCACTGCTCCGAGGGGAGGCAGGGTCACCCCCAACCACTGGATGCTGACATCTGCCAGGTCCAGTGTTAAAAGATGCAGGAAACAGTTCCTTATTTCAATGAGATATGTAAACAGGTGTCTGTGTGGTCAGGGCATGAGCATCACCTTGGCTCTACCCCACCTTTGGCTCTGCAGCATCAGGAATGCCATTAGAAGCAAACAGTTTGCTCATCTCCTCAGGAAAATAAAATACCATCAAACAGAACTGCCAAGGCAAGGAATAAGGTCATCATGTAACATCCAAAGCTCCTGGAGTTTCTTGGGCACTTGGATCTTTCTAGCTTTTGGGCAAAACTAACCTCACATTGCATTAAAATAAGAGCATCTTTGTTCCTGGTGTGACAAACAAGGAATTTAATAGGACTGGAAAAGAACTTGACCAGAAAATTCAAGGAGAATGGAAATACCTTTTTTTGCTTCTCATCACAGGAACAGCTGCTTTTCTGTCACTGGGGAAAGTGGGAAAGGGGCTAAAAGCAGTGACAGCACAGGCTGCACCCTGTGAAGTTAGAAATGGTGGTGGAAATAAAGACACATTCCAGTGGGAATCTGTGAATAATCTTTTTTCAGTAATGAAGCATTATCCTCCAGATGGAGGTGCCTGCTGGCAGCTGCAAGGTGACAACAGCTGCAGGACACTCTGGGTACCTGACTGAGGGACAGCAACTTCTTAAACCACTGCACAGATTTGTGTCCACGTCCCAAACCAGGATATATTATAATAAATGACAGTCCAGGAAAGAAGAAAGGATTTTTAAAAAAGGAGATGTAACTGCCAAAGACATGTTGGCATACATGAGAAATTGTGGAGAATTAGCTACTGATAGGCCATTTCTCAGAAGACACCAAAGAATTTTCAGAAATACGGCATATTTAGAAACATTTATCACTTTTAAGTGGTCCTTATCGGAGAAACAACCTCTGATTCTGTATGTAAATTCTGAAGTTCACAGCTACCACTTTAAGTACTAATTGCCTTTTATCACCTGTCCTACCCTGAACTGAAGCTCTGTATTACTCACTACTCCATATAAGTCATGATATTATTTGCTGCTTCAATGGCTCTAAATAAATCCAGGACAGTGGAGGCTGTTGGTAGATGTCAGGCATGACCAAAAATAAGTCACTTGCGTAAAAAAGCGCATTAAAATACACTGCCAAACGGGATGCCCTTCTGCAACACTCATTCAGCAACCACAATGCATTTCATCTTATCTATAGCTCGGAGCCTGGTTTATTGCAATAAATCTGTATCAATGCAGACACAAAAACAGAACTTCCTCAGCAGTTGAAAGCTTGTTTCAGCAGCAGCACAGCACAGCAGCTGGTACGGGGAAGAAAGGTGACAGGGCTGGGAACAGCCTGTGTGGCACTTCCATGCACGGCCACCCCTGCGTCAGAGCTGACTCGGGCTGGCTCTGACGTCAGGGCTGCTGCACCACAGTCACTGTCACACAGCCCAGAGTGGGATGTGGGCATCCAAGGGCATCACCCAGTGGGAAACCAGGGCAAAAAACCCAGCCCCACACCATTCCTGACTGAGGGGACGCTAAGCACCGACCCAATTTCATACCCAGGGCATTTTCAATTTGTAAGTCTCGGGTTTTGCCAACAGGACTGCAGCACTTGAGAAACTGCTGCTAGAGAAGCTTGATCAGCTGAGAAACACCAAGCCAATCAGACTAACAAAGTGCCTGGTGCAAGAAGAAAAGAAATAAACCCCAGACTCGACCCATGGCACAGAAATGGCGGGAGCTGAGAACTGCAGCCAGTCCGTGGCCTTGCTACGCGGACACCAAACCACTCAGCTTATTTCTGCTGAGTGGGAGTGTAGTGAGTCTGCATTTATGGTCAACACTCACCACACAATGACCCAAGCATAAAGCTAAACCACTTGAGAAGAGCAAACAAACCTTTCCAACAGACTCATTACAAGGCAGGTCTCACAGTGATGTCTCTAGTTTGACATGCCTTGCACCAGATGGACTGAAATCTCCCACTAAAATCCCAGTGCCATTTGACCTGGAGGAAGTTCCTTAGATATTTTCCTTGAGTATTGTGTTTCAGAGAGCAAACCCAGTATTGCAGCACTTTCCAGTAAGTTCTGAGACAAGTCAGTCAAGGTCAAAAAGTTATTCAATAGATGGGTGAAGTTCTCACACCTCGTGTTTTTAGATTCAAACTTGATAATTGTTCTTTTAAGTTTCTTTTGACATCCAGAGGAAAACCAGGCCACAGCTTAGCCTAATTATGAACTTCTGAGAAATGTGTCATTTGGACTGAAAACTGAAGTTTGAAAAGCAAGGTTCAACTCGTTATCAAAACTGAGCTTTCAAAAAAAAAGAGATTACTGGATTAAACCAAGCCTTCTCTGCCATTTCCATCAGCTAGAAAAGTACCTAAAAATGGTAACATAAGGCTCCTTGCTGTGTTCTCTACACTCTTCTGTTGCTCCTTGAGTAGAATGAAAAAGAAATAATCCTGCAGCTAAGGCCCAGGCTGTGAGAAAAGGAGATTTGAAAGTCTGTAAGGCAGAAAGAGATAGGTGGTAACTAAGGGGCACAGCAGAAGGGACTGACTGAGCCACAACAACAAAAGCAGCTCTGCAGCCTCTTCTGCTCCAGTCTGAGTGGCACAGAAAATGTTCCTTTTTTCCCCACTGCTGTCATACATCAATACCTTGCTCTGGACTACTCTAAAAGGGAATAAGCATGTTTAAATCCTGATTCTTCTTTCATACAGCAGAGATGGCATCTGGACAAAACTATTCTTTGCTTTTTCCAAAGGGGTGCTGCTTTTTCCCTGTAACTCACTTGAAAGAAACGACATGAGAAACCATTGTGCTCTCTTCCTAGTTATTTTAAAATTACCCTTAAAATTTATTTCAAATGTAACCTCCCAAGACATTCCAAATTACAAAAAAAAAATGAGTAAAATTTTATTGCACTAAATGCAGGAAAAGTGGAGTATAATACCAATGCAGACAGACTTGATGTACATTTAAAGAAAATTTCAGAGGACATCCATGTGAAATGCGGGAAAATAGAAACACAGCTCTGACAATTTCCATCTGTTTAAAGACAAAGTCCACTTCACCTTGGGTTTTCCTTTGCTAACTGAGATTGTTTCAAAGAACTTCTTTAACTCTTTAACAACTTTAGCACAACTGTACAAGGGACATCTCCAGGCTCAACACCACACAGGCCTTTTCAGACCTCAGTCACTGATTTAATTCCTGCCTACACTGTTAAGGACAAGGAGCAGTCAATACCCAATTGTTATCAAAATTAAGAACTACTGAGGAACAGCTGGGGACAGCTAAGGCAGGATATGAGCAAACTCTGTAAAATCACAGAGCATCACTGGGGGACCACTCATCCACTCCTGGCAGGACATGGAGTGCTCCCACTGAAGGCATCAGGTGGAGAACTCAGCAGGATCAAACAGAAGTGCTCCTGGCCAGCACCCTCCCGAGCAGCTACACGTTGTGTCGTGGCAATCTGTAGCAGTCTAAGCAGGTAAAGTGGTACAGGACAAGTTCCTGAGGGCCAGGCCCAGCAGCACCTCCCAAAGAGTGCTCCAGGCGCGATGCCTGCTCGGAACACGCTGCAGTCACCGTGTACTTCCATGCTTCCATCTGCTGCCAGAGCCAGGGCACCTTGTGAAACCCAACCCAAGAGCTGCCAACCTGCACCCACCTCACAGTCCAGGGGCTGTGTGCCTCAAGAACCACCAGGGCTGGAAGTCAGGCCGAGCTGCAGCCAGACCCAAGGCACTCTGTTCTCATTTCAGAGCTATCACACCCTGTGCTCGGCCGAGGAGAGCTGCTGCACGACTTTTCATTTGGGGCACACTTCAAATGTTTTCACAAGGTCAGCCGTGACAAATAGAGGTTATTAAAAAAATACATAAAGTAGCTAAATAGAGAGGCTTGCCCCTGTCTAAACCAGTGATTTACACCCTCTGGAAGAAAATAACAAACTTATACCCAAAAATAAATAATTTCCAATTTTTTTTCTTAGAATTTCAGTACTACAAGAACTTAAACATTCAAGTTCAATGCAAGGAAGGTTACATCATATTTATGCTTGTGCTCAAAAAGAGGTCTGAATATACACTTAGAAGCAGGCAATAAATTCAACTTCAGTTAACTTACTGTTGTTTTTAAAGGAAGTGTTTTTGGAAATACTCTTTAGTAGAATTCTAAATACATTCAACTTGCAATTAAGCCAGAGATCTGCGAGAGTACTAAGGTGACCTGAATAAAGCACAACAGATACAGTGCTATCTTATATAAATTAGGGTGTTAAGCATGTTCACCTTCAGGGAAACTTGGAAGGCAGCTTTCTATAAAAAGTAAGGACAGATTTAAACACGGCTGTGGAAAGGAGCTCCAGCGAGCAGCCTGTTCTCTGCATCACACAACACTGACACAGCAGTGATGCTGGAGAAGGTCATTCCCACTTAAACTGCCACCCAGGGGATCCACACAAGGATACTTGAAAGCCTTCTGTAAAAGTCTAAAAGCTCTCCAAATCATCAGAAGGGAGTAAGACAAAATAATGTGAGTTTGGAATAAAATGCAACAACTTATTTGGTTTAAGAAAAGTGTTAAAATACTCCTGGAGATTTCAGACTTGCAATTAACTGCAATCTAAAAGCAAAATGCAGCTTCTCTCTCCATCAGTTTAGGTCTTGAGTCAAAGAACTGCTGAGGACAAAAGTTTTAATAGTCTCCCATCCTAGCTGTCAATGAGAGTTGCAACTTTTTTCAACTGCTTTTTCCAGTTGCTTTGCTCAACTACTTAAAAGTATTCTCTGAGTGAAAAAGCTGGCATTTCTTCGTCAGAAAGTTAAATATAATAATCTATTAAGGAAATCTGTTTATATAACAACGATTTTTAATTTGTTGTCATTACTAAAAAACAAAATTTAAAAAATTCAAGTTGGGTTTACCAGCACCTTAACATTAAGGTGGAAAAGATGGCCTAGCCTTCAAATATATTCCCCACAACTCTATTCAACCACAGGACATTAGTCCAAAACTTAAATGTCTGTCCTAAGATAAGGAATAGTCACTGAACTTCATAAAAAAAAATGGACTGTGTTTAAATAATACGGGTTGCCCACCTGTGTGAGACACAAAAAATCCCACTGCCACTGCTACTGATTTCCCATATCCTGAAATGACACACCTGATTTGTGAATACTTGAGTTCAGTGTAGGAGGAGCAGGTTTATTTCCTACCTGTAGTGTACATGTGTCACTGTTGGTTGTCGGTAGCCAAGAATCCAAGTTTGGATGTCTATAGGTTCAGCTTTGGGATATGCAATGGTTGTATCTATCACCCACTGGAGGCCTTTGGATTTGCTCTCTAGGAACAAAAAACAAATTGCATGTCACTTATTTGAGAGTTATTCAGTTTTTATATTACTCCATGAGGTACGAGGCACAAGTAAGACCATCAAAAATCAAATCCAGATTTCATTACAGAGCACAGATACACTCTAACAAACTTCAGCTAGACCTAGATTTTATTTTCGTGGTTGTTTCTGTTGTTCTTACACACTGTGGTACACAGAATAGAACAAGTTCACTCACCAGGTATGAGTACAGTCACACGACATGTTGGCCCCAAAGTCAAGATGCTTTCCCCCATTCACCAAAAGGAAAAATTCCAACATAAACATCCAAGCTTCTTGGTCTGCACTTCAAGCACATTTACACCTGGGCCTTTCTAAAAGATCACTGATGGGGCAGCAGCCATGCAGACCCCTCAAAGGTTCTTAAAAATGTGACTTGCAGGAAATACAGAGGAAACATACCACTTTCAGGGTATGTTCAGGGTAAGAAGGCAAGGAACAGAAGATGGTCAGTTTTCACAGTGGGGAGGATACTGCACCCACAAGGTTCCAGGAAAGGCTGACACCAGTCCACGTTTGTATGCTGCTCAGCTTACTTAGAAACTGAAAAAAGGATCAAAGGAGGTGCACGTATTTGCTACTACGATTAGTCAAGAGAATCAAATCTGTGGCTCCCTTCCACCTCAGAATATTCTGTGACTCTGTATAAAATCTGAATATAGGTTACTACCAGCAACAGTCCAGGTCATAAATCAACCCAGCCATGACCTCTCTCTGGCATGTCTTCAATTCACAGGTTTGCTAAGAGGAAGAGCAGCAGATTTGTGGAGCCAACCAAGAAGAAAGAGCACATTGCCAAGATGGCACTTTGAGTTTACCTTGTCAATTTTCTCTCTGTTCTAGAGCTGTCTTGCATTTGAGGTCACATTATGCCCAGGCCAGCAGAGTCATGCTCACTTACTGCTCGAGACACCAGTACAGCAGCATGCTCACACCACACCAGGCAGTATCTCTGAGGATTTAAAGAGCTATCAGAAACAGCCACCCATGGGCAAGAACATGTAAGAAGTGTTAGCTTTTAGTACAAAGCACAATACTCTTCAAGCCTGCAGCTGAGAAAGCTACAGAAGAAATGTAACAGAGGTTGACAAGAACACCGTCAGCACCAAGAACATGTAGGGGGATTGACTGTTCACCAACCTTCCCAATACAAGAACAGACACTCAAAATTCAACCAAGAGGAAAAGTTTTCAAAGCAAACAGAAAAATGATTCTTTGTGCAGACGGGGGGAAAAAAACCTATGGGGAATTCCTTGCTAAAAGACATCAAGGATACCAAGAGTTGGGTTCAAGAGGAAATTGAGTACGTACATGGGGGGTTAACTGACCAGGCAGAAATCCCCACCTGGCTTGGGAAACCCATCACACAGGAAACTGTCAGAAGGCTTGGAGAATATGTGGGAGAAGTACCATGCAAGTCTGCTGTGTTCACACTCTTCCTCTGGAACCCACATGGACAATATGTTGGGCTAGACAGATGTGTGGCCTTGCCCAGAGTCACCACTCTAATTTTACAGCAGCCCTACCACACACCTGAAGAGATCTGCAGCACTCAGTCTGAGCAGCACCCTGAAAGCCACAGGTACCGACCCCAGCCAGAACGTACATGCAAGGACTGGCTTGCGAGTTTCTAGCTGCATTTAATTTCATTTAATTTGCATTTAATTTAATTGTGAAAAGAAAATTACAGCATTGCCATCACATGTATCTATCCATTACTTTAACAAGCAGCCAGTGTTTTCTTGGTGTCTGCTCATCAGTGGAGTTGTACTGCTTCATTACAAATGCACTACTCCAACAGGGCTAGACAGCATTTCCTAAAATTGAGGTTATGAGTTCTTAGTAGGATGCAACATGCTATTCCAAAATTTGACCCAGGGCAAGCTGCATAGGTCAAGCTGAAACATTCAGTGTTACCTTCTGGAAATACAGTATTTTAAAGCCCTGACAGACACGTGAAATGAGAACTGGAGGCTGCAGGCTTGCCAGCATGATGACAGAGTGCTTGTCAAGTCTCTCTTAAGAAAAGCACTAACTACAGAGTGCTTCATTTTAAAAGCAGAAATGAATCAGAGAAGAGCCAATATGAAATTAATATTAAATCAACAGAAGTATTAATTTAGAAATAGATTTTGAAACAAAGTCATTCAAGTTATTATTTTCCCAGATGTAAAGCAAGAATGGATAAAGACAAGTAAATTGTCTAAGTGAGTAAGCAACAAAGATCATTAATTGCAATTAAAAAGTGCCAGATGAATATGGGCACATTTTCTTATTATTTACAGTAAAGTGTCTCAAAATAATTTATTCAATATTTAGCTGTATTTAAAGCTGTTCTTTCAGTGGATAATGGTTTGCACTTCATTAAGGGAAGACTCCTGCAGTTCTCTGCTGTGCTGATTTC
Source organism: Edolisoma coerulescens (assembly GCA_013397115.1). Classification (NCBI taxonomy): domain Eukaryota; kingdom Metazoa; phylum Chordata; class Aves; order Passeriformes; family Campephagidae; genus Edolisoma; species Edolisoma coerulescens. Next base: position 3,156,469 of record VWZW01005671.1, read on the forward strand.
CTACCTCATGCTTTTGTGGAGCAGAGCTGCTGCTGCACTGGATTCCTCAGTCCAGCTCCAAACTCACCTCCAACTCTTTTCAGGGCACGGTGGGGAGAAAAAATTCTGACAGCCCACCAGAAACCCCAGGCCAGAAAAAAAAAAAAAATTCTGACAGGAACATCAGCCTCTACAGAGCTTCTTTTAGAGCAAACAGGTGTTAGTGCAGCTACCTCCACGTGCTCTCAAATCACAGTATTTGTGCATGCTCTGGTTTAAAATAAGCCTTACATAATCATCCAAGACATAAGACTGCCAAAAAAGTATAAGTCACCAAGGATTTAAGAAAATTAATTTTGAAATACATCTTGCTATCTTTTTTGGGGGGGTTATACTGTGTTGCAACCTGCTCATGAGCAAATTTATTTTGAAGCTGGAGAGCTCTGACAGATCCTGAAACTGGAAAGGAAACTGACAACTGCACAAAACAGAGAACTGGTACCTAAATATCTCTAAGGTTGCTTCTTTCAGGTCTAAGAAGACCTTTGACCAAGAATAAACCCTATTATTTTTTAAATGGAGCTCAAACCAAAGACTGCTGCGTTAGTTATAACATGATGTGGATCTCAGGTCTGGGATTCGTAGCTGAGAAATCAGGGAGCTGCCTATACCTGTGCTCAAGAACTCCTCTCGCCCAGCTTGGCTTGGCCAACTCAGCCGCATGTTTCTGACAACCAAACTCTTCCAACTTTCTACCTACCGCTAAAAGACACTCTTATCTTTCATTTCTAGTACTTGCTGAAAGACTGAGCAGCCTGACTGGCAGAGACTTCAGCAGAAGAAGTGGCTGGAGAGGCTGTACTTAAGCTGATCTCTCCAAGCACTGGTTTTTCATCTGTGGTGTCAGTCTGCTTGCCACTTTCAGCACAGGTGGAAGATTTTGATTTCTCCAACTGCTTCAAAGTGTTAACAGTCTGATTCTTTTAAAGTAGTACACAAACGTTCTGAACAGGCCCACAGGCACCTGCCCTACACAACAGCACCCAAACCACACAGCAGTGATGCACCTTAGTGTGAATGGTATATACTTGCCTTATGATTGCTCAGACAAAACTGAACAATCACATGGAACAGCAGCTTTCTGGCCTACACAAAAAAGATCAAGAATAAATTTTAAACAGCTTCCTAACTTGTTTGTTGTTTGGGTTTTTGGGGATTTTTTTCCAAATCATCAGCAGAGGCAAATCTTCACAACTATCTTCTTCACTGTAGATTCAGTGATAGTAAGTTGCTCCATATTTACTTAAGAAGCAACATATCATCAGTGTCTTCAAGACACTCCATGATCTGTCATACTCCAAAGTCCTCTGACAGCAGATACCTGACTGTCTACAATCACAAATTTATCGGGGTTCAGAGCTTCTCTTTGTTTCGCCTCTTTGCCCTCCTTGGGGTTGCAACTTCCAAGGGTCAACTCATGCTGAAACACCAGATTAGACGATGTGCAGAACCCCTCAAACCCGCCAGCAGACTGTCAGTGTTTGCCACTGAGAAACAGAACAAGTTATAGACACAGATTTCAGCAGGGAACCTCGCCTTCAGCCGAGCTCTGGATGGTGTCACACTGCCAGACTGGATCCAGAGTGGGAAAGACTGCACCAGGCAGGTGTGGACCTGAGGCCTGCAGCTTGCACTTGAAAAAGAAAGTATTGGCTAGCATTCACCAGTATTCAGGTGTGGTTTCCTGAACACTCACACCACTCTGATTGCAGCCAAATGAGGCTCTTGGCTCTCCCTGCACAGCAATCTGTTCTCGTACTGTGTCCCTTCTTCTCTACTTGTCCTTGTGTGATCAACTGGATCACCGACCTCAGAATTAACTTTTTTCTCCAAAGATTAACTCTCAGACTGAACATCTTACTCATCATTCCAAAATCCTGACATAAAAAACCACCTGGAACAAAACAAGAAGCCCTTTTTCCAGGGGGAAATAAAAACAACCATCAAAAGCTTTCTCACATGTTATTCACATTCAAGTCACATTTCTCACATAACAGCAAATCAGAAAGTCTGATTTTTAAAAAAATCAATTACGAAGTTCAATGTACAGCCTTGCACAAGTGAAAATTTAATTTCTCTGAGAAACAGCATCAGAACTGAATGTACTCTGCTGCATTTGAGAACAGTAAGGTAAGATTTCAGTATGACTCTAAGCTCATAGCAACCTCTTATCAGACAACAAACTGCTGCATGCTAAAATAAAACAATTTAAAAAAACACACAAGAGCAAGTTTGATCAAAAATAAGCTCTGGAATGTGCACCTTTGAAGAACAGAAGCTCCAAACTCCTTTGAATAGCCAGCTTTTGGCATGTAGAACATTTTCATAGTTCTAAAACTCACAAAATCAATTCTTACCAACTGAAAAAACACTCTATTTGCAAACCACGTCAAAAACAAAGTGTTGTGCTAAAAAAAAGATTCAAAAACCCAAAACTATAAAGTATCCCTGCAAACACACACCTGGGTCACTGCAGGGTTAGGGTGATGATGACTATTCATCACGTATTTTTATGCTGCCCATATTTCTATCCTGCACTAAAACCTTCTTCTGGAATGTGGGTGCTGGCAGCAGTGCTGGCCCATCTGTCCCATCTGGAGGCTTTCATCAGACACCAGAAGTACCTTAAACTCTCCTTTCAGGGACAGACACCACTCAGCTACATTCTCTGCAGTATTTACCTTCAACAGGGGTCATGCTATCGAATGATTGTACGACCTTTCCTATATTTTTCCATCCTTCTATTTATTTAGGAATAGAATTACATAATTTTGTTAAATTAAACTAGAGTTTGAAAAGGCAGCAAAAGCAACAAGCATTTTAGTAACCTAACTTAGTATTTACCAGCAATAAGTTAAAATTCACTCCGATGACAGCTGGTACTTTGGATTTTAAACATGAAAGAAAATTGTTAGGAGGAATAAATTAAGACAATAGAGGCTGCTTGTCCTGGAAAAGCCACTGATAAAGAACTGATCACTTTAAGTACAAGAATTATCAAACAGTATTAATCATCTAGCTCAGGAACATTTGTTCTTCCTGTCACTTTACAGAGGAAAAATCGGCTACTGAACTGTGGGAAGTTCATTACTAGTATAAAAATAAATTGAAAAGGGGATTGGATATTAAGAATACTAGTAAGTATCATAATTAAGACTAATGAATCTTTGGGGAGGTTACTGAACCTTGCACTTCTCAACATAAACCCACCTCTACCAAAGAGATGCCACAAATCAGACTAGAGACCTTATAGCAGGACAGATGATGTAGCATTGAGCTACAATTAGCCCAATTCTTGAGCTACAACTCAAAGGCCACAGCTTCAGTGACATGTGACATACAAAAGCCAGCTGGGCTGAGGAGCTGGGGCGTGACACGATCAAACAATTGTACCTGACTTGGTTTGTGTCAAACTGTGATAACAGTATATTAAGGATGAACCATCTCTTTGTCATCTTTTCTTCTTTCACCCGGTTTTACACATCACTCCAGCTGAGAAAGCAGAATGGCATCAAATTTACAACGGTATAAAAGCTACAAGGATCATTTAAAATGAATTAAGCACTAATAAAATGAGAGCAGTCAAGAACAGAACTGTGTATCATGACTCAACATAACATAGCTACCCAGGAAACTCAACAGGAAGGGGACATAATTTTTGATGAGAACTCTTAATCTATAAACCAACTTAACTAAAATCAGGTGGGAGAGGAAGGTGAATTCCCATGAGTATCAATAAAGCTTGGTGAAAACAAAGACAGGGAGAACAATAAATAATGGAGTAGAAAGCTTATTATAGTAAGATGAATAATTTGGCAACCCAGGACTCCAGGAACATTGTTAAGACAGTATAGAGCACAAGAAGTGCTGCAGATGAAAAATGTGTCCAGCAAACCATGAAGTTCAAATGTGATGCTCCTGATAAAGAAGCCACTTCCCAAGCAAAGGAGCAGAATTACAGTGTACAAAACGTTTATAGGCAGTCTCTGTGCAAGTCACTGGCAAAACCTCTACTGCATGCACTACACCTGGCTCTAGCACCCACATCTCAACAATGGTCACATGAACAGGAGGGAAGCTTGATTTCACTGAGATGGGTTTTCCATGTGATTAAAAACAGGGAAAGATAGAAGAGATTAAAAGTAAAAATGTTCACTAACCTGTTAGGCTTCTAATTTTATAATATAACCTTATCAATTTACACAACTGTATTTCATTCAGCTGAACAAACATTTTCTGACATGGCAAGAGAACAATAAAAGCATTCAGAAAGGAATAGATTAGAGGAAGGATCTTTTATACAAGATACAAATCAAGTGCTAAGATTTCATACATCTCTAAAAGGGAAGTTTTACAATGCTAGAAACATTTTTGTGAGCTTAAAAGAAGAGAGGACATAAAATACATCAGTGTCACCATGGATCAAATACTACTTTTTCCTAGCATATAAAATTTACTTTCACTTTTCTTTTTCATCCTTTTTAATATGCTTTCAAGTCCATTACTATGAAAGAATGACAGCTAAACCCTCGCATTTTATTCCTACTTTTGCCCAATTATCTTTCCTCGAGTAGGATGGACAATATGGTTCCATTTTATTTCTGAGAGAATTCCTTTATTTTATTACCCAGTTAGGTCAACTACTATCAAATGCTCATTTCTCAAAAGTCTGAATCATGCCACTCAAAGAGGAAACAAAAAAAAAGGAAGCCAGTTTGATGTTCAGCTAAGTTGATCGCAACCTAAGAACAGGAAAATATAAAATTGGTATTTCACAAGCACTTTTGGTCTCCCTCCAGAACTAGAAGACCTGTAATTAATTCAGGGAACTTCTTACTCTTCATATCTTTTTGAGACAGCAAGAAATAGAACAGAACAGACCAAACTTTTCTCCTCAAAAAACCCCAAACTTTTTAACAAGGATCAGGGTATTCAGTTTCTCTCTTTTAAACCTAAAATGTCTTATGACAACAAGAGCTTTCTTCAGCCTTTCTTTTCTGAATGTAGCCTGACAGGAAACACTCTGATGCATTCCACAGCTTGATTTTTCAGCTCATTTTAAATCCTACCTTTACTTCTGCAAGAACATCATCTCGATTTATTTCTTATGCTGACAAGAGTAACTTCAAAACTAAAAATCTGGAAGCAATTTCTGTATGAGGGTTCTTGCTAACCCTGAGATTTGAACTTCAGACAGAAGAGAATCCAAAGTCCTCTGTATATGTGGCTTCATTAGTAAGGACTTTGTTTCAAACTGCTAAATGATTATCAGAATTTGCCTATGGAAACACCAGCACCACCCAGCAATAACGAACTACCACAACCCCCCAACCCATTGTTTCTGTAATAAGTAACAGGATTCCACAAGGAAGTTAAGTAAGATCTAACCCTGCTCTTGAACATGCCAAGAAGTTAATTTTAAAAACTGAGAGACTAAAGCACCACGTCCTGTAACTACAGGCATTATTTATACCCCAGCTGTACCCTCCCCTACAGCCCAGGCATCCCAGAACAATAATGCAGGATTATTATTAATTGCAGGATTATTCTTATTCCCTCATAACTCTTCTAACATGACAACCAAACAATCCTTCAAACCTAGTACTCAGTGACAGTTAACTCCAGCCACAATGGGGACAGGCAACACAAAGATCTGTACAGAACAGAAGAACCTGAACTCAAGAGAAAGTAGTTCAAGACGAGGAACAAAGTATAAGCAGTGGATGCAAACAAACTTTTAAAGCCCAGAATAAAAATATGAACACAGTTAGTGTATTCCAGAAATATTTTTACTATAGGTCTGTGCTATCCCAAACCAGTGCAAACCATCAATCTTGCTGAAAGGAGTGGATCACCTTCTTGCTCACTCTGGTGCCTAGCCCAGTATCTGCTTTACCATCATGTGAGCCACACCAAGCATTCATGCAGCCATACCATAGACTAAATGAAATTAAAACTAAGGTTTTCTTTTTTTTTTTTTGTCTCAAGGTCAACAATAAAGTTAGCAGAACTAAAACTAAATACGCAAATGTTTATAAAAAATACAATGGCCCATTATGAATGTATTTGATATTTCAAGAGACCAATTCAACACAATGTTTTTCTTAACACAAATCTTTGACATTTAATTTGCTTTTTACCCACTGAGTGATCTTTACCTTTTCTCACAGTGTCTCCACCTGATGGAGTTCCATTTTCTTGAGGCGCTACAAGCGTTTTCAGAATTACTTGTGTTGCCCCAAGTCTTGGCAGGGTGACATGTTTAAGAAATGGCAAATTGTTTTTCTTGGCAAATGCCTGGCTTGTTTCTCTCCTTTTCCTAAGAAAGCCACCTTCTGGAAATAAAACAATCCATTTCCGATTGCGGCTCCTGTAATATTTTTCTAGATGATCTTTGAGTAACACAAGCTGCTGGTCACGGTGTGTTCTCCCCTGCAAGGATAAAACATTATCTAAACAAAATGAATGCTTTAAAGAGACAACATCAGACATAATTATTATATTCCTAAGGTTTCTCTCTTTTCAGAGATAAAAATAATCTCCTGAGACACCAAAAAGCAATGGTCCCCTCGGAGTACCTACTGGAGGCCAAGAGACCAGGCCTCAGCTGGGTTACCACAGCAGAACCACAGACCTCACTCAAATCTGCACGGCTCCAATGACTCGTTCATTTCTCCTCTTTGATGTATTAGGACAACTTCTTCACTTAAGAACAGTAAGATACATCCTTAATTACTGCAGAAATATCTTCAGGAACAATCTTTTCCCATCTCTGCATGCACCAAGCTACCCAAATTTTCAGAGGAATCTATTTACATTAATTAGCATTTTGGAGTGCTCCAAAGTGACTTTGTCAAATCACTGAAAAGACACAGGAGGGCAAAATTAAAGCTCTCCTCAGAAGAGGTGATTTTAATTCTCTGAAATGTCAACAAAACTGCCACAAACTTTGCACTGTTTGGTGGTTGGTTGGGCTTTTTTCGTCAGAGGAAGGAAGAGGGAAAGAGTGGGGTTGAGTGAAAGACAAGAAGAAACAGTATTTTACTGAAGGTGAATTTTGTGAAAGTGTTTCTCCTAGGTTTAAGTCTCACCATTGCAATTATTTCCAACTTACCACATGAGAGGGAAGGAAAAGGCTCTGCCTGCTCATATTAATGCAATTAAAGAGCAATATAAAAGTTCCTCAGCTAAGGCAGTCCCTTCTCATCAGACCACAGGACTCCGGGAAAGCACAGTAGTTAAGAAAAGAGCAGCGAACAATAACCATCCAAATATTACTAGGGCCCTTCTAGAGTTAGGCAAAAGACCATTACTCACCCACATGAAGTATTTTGCCACACCCAAAGGCTGACAGCCTAGAAACATTTTATTTTCAATTGGTTTGTATTTCGACCCACGATGACATCATTTTATTTGTGATGTTGTGTATGTCAACCACTTTACAATAATGAGGAAAAGCCTTAGTTTGTGCAGCTCAGCAATGGTTTGGTTTTGTGACTGGAATTGCAACCCCACATTCAGAAATTACAACTAACAAGCTGACAGCCCTGTGTACCTCAAAATGTGTATCTTGTAAATTCTAACTACTGGAACAGATTTATATTTTACAAAGCATCCAACCCTGTTTCCTTCCGTCCTCTCACAATACACAGTTGTGTACCTCTAGAGACCTTTGTTTTATCTAATTGTGCCTGAGGCTTTCTAACTATGCCTCTAGTGTTAGTGAGAAATCCCACTTCAGCTGCGTACTGCTGTGATCAAGCATTTCTTTATTTCATTCTGAGTAAATTATCTTCTTCTCTGCAACGTGAAAATTCATTATTTCTCTCTGGCTCTCCACACATTTTATGTCCAGGCAAAGAAATAAGGAGAGGAAAGAAACATGTACAATAGATAGTGCAGTTCATGCTTTTCATTGGCCTCCTGAGTTTCTACTTGGAGGGTGCGGTTTCATCAACAGCCACCAAACAACAAAAAACCCTACCCAAGCTGTATGAAATAATCTGATGGTCTCACTCATTAATATTTGAGATGCTGAGCTCAACAAACAATTTTTCCTAATGTTCAAATAATAGTTAACCTTCAAGAATCAATTAATTACTATTTGCACAGGTCCATCACCCCCTTAAATTGATCCACTACTGTGTCACCATCAGAAGGGTCCTGCCTTTCCTGATTTGAAACTCTGACAGCCAGAAGAGTGACCTAACCAGACAGACTCTCTGCATGCCTTCAAGGTCACTCAGGAAAGATGAGAGGTGTGCTCAGAAACAGAGACAAAAAGAACTGCCCATGTACTTCGCTTGTACACCTCTCTCATAATAGGCTCCCTTCACAACTGGATTCCATAAGCATTTGTGCTATGCAAATAATAAAATTAGCTTGGAAAACTAAGCTTTTTCAGAACAAAGATCTCCACAGATATACACTTTACAGCATAGTTATTTCATCATGCAAACCTACCAGGAGATGAGAAGTAAGTCCCGTTACACCACAGTGTTCCAAATACAAGGATAAATCAAAGCACTATTATGTGTTTCCATTTACCTGTCTTATAAAGAAGTCTCCATGGATTAGAGACACGATGCCAAAGTTTGTGTACTTAAAAATATGATCCATCAGCCACATCATCTGACGGACAACCTGAAAAGTAAAAATAAATTAAAAGAATGAGTGAGTATCAGGTGCAGAGAATTATGAATTATGTATATCCTGCTCACATTCTTGTCACTCTCACAACAGCAATAAAACTAGCATATATTTAGAATGAGGTCCTTTATGCCCCAAAATATAAAGCAGCACAGGTGCTATGTTCTCCCTCAAGAGCAGGATTAAATAGCTGCCTTTTTGTAATGTAATATACGGTTCTACAATATTAGCCATGGCAGAGCAGCCACATGTATCCCTGAGAATTTAATCAAATCCTGCTGCTTGTCCCAGGCAAGCAGCACAGTGGGAAGGCAAAACCAGAGGTGAAGCCAACTGATTCACTTGATCATCACTTCTTACAGGACAGTGAGGGCAGATAACTTACCTGTTCAGTCTTTTGAGATTTAAAACAGGAGAATTACTCCCAACAAAGTAAGTAACAGAAGAGAAAAGCTTCTTTTCTCACAAGGTCTTTTCCCTCTATCACTCCTACATGTAGTTTTTGAGAGGGGTAAGAAGTGGGTCTCCGAAGCTGGAAAATCCAGTGTCCCTTACATGCTCCCAATCATAGGCTAGGCTGCCTTTTCTCTTCCCTGCGTTATGAGGCCACATCAAGACTGACTGAAGTTGAGTGAACTTGAAGTCATGTAACACAGTACTCTTCCATCTACCACTATCAAAAAAGAGTATGAAGGACCGTGACATTTCTCTGGTGGTCAGATGACCCTTCAAGCACCTTCTGCTTTGCATCTTTCTCACATACTTTGAGGCAAAGACAAAATAAAGCAGCCTAAGAAATAAAGGTGACATGCTAGCATCCCTTCCTGCCTGCCAATGGTGTTCCTTACTAGATGCTACACATCCAAAGGACCAAAGGCACGCTGTGTATTTGTGAGTGACAAAAGAAAAATTAGTTCCTAGATACAATTCTTTACTTGAGACTGATACTGGTGAAATCGTTTATCCTACAGCTATCTCCAGGCCTATGTTAAATAAAAGGATCTCAAAGCAAAATTCTTCTCTGCAGACATTAACATTCTTTCCTTTTCGGTAAATTAAAAAGCTTTATGGAGGAAAAAACAAGAAAGAAAAGGTGTGCCCTAAGGACAAGAGTTTAGAAAAGCATCATTGAGAGGTGTTACTGCTCTCCAAGGCACTACAATGAGCTCATGCCCAAGCATCACCCAAAGGTGACAGGCTGATATAGGGAACCACATCCTTTGATAAAAACACCACCAAAATTTCACTAATGATGATTTAGCCTGCAGCAGTACTCAGGCCTGCCAGTGTTCATCTGCTACTTTTGCATTTTGACAACTACTGTTCTATTATTCCAAGCAGAAGTTAAACCAACGTAATCTATTTTACTGGAGGATATAAGCAAATTTAATACTCTGCTTTGCTGGAAAGAAAACTTGTCTTTTGAGGAGTCAACACTAGTTCCAGATGTTCTATGGCAATCCTGGATGAGGAACTCCTACCCAGCAATGCTAGTGCTTCTCCCCTACCATGCCACTTGTTGTGTCTTTTTCTTTAGATGATGGTAGGTTTATCCTGCAAGTTGATCACTGCTCTTCTGAGTCTGAAGTCCATCTCACCTTGTTTTAGGTGACACAGAACTTCTAACTTGCACTCCTAGGGTCCTTCAGTCTTTCCTGAGAAGGAGTGATGACATTTTGTCAAAGATAAGTGTGACATGCAAATTATAACTAAGACACACACAGGCTGCTGCATGTGGGCTACAAAGAGACAAACTTCAGAGCCCAGTGATCATAAATCTGCCTGTAAGTCCAGGCAATGGTAAGAAGTACAAAGAGGAAGTATTTTTATGTATGAATTAATATATACACACACTAACATATCAAATCAACAAGCAGTTCAAAGAATAGGACACAGTTATCTTGTTTGCAATCAAAAGGCAAACGAGATTAATGGATATTCACTTTATTCTGCTACCAAGGGCAGAATAGAGGACACTGCAAAATTTTGTGGGTAACTCTTCTATTTAATGACTCCTCTATTTAGTATCCTCAGGAAAGAAACAACACTTATGAGATGAGCCTCTTGTCACTTGCATTTGAAGGAGGTTTAAACAAAGACTCAGAAGTGTTTTGAACACAAATTCATAGTTGTTGATGGATTCAAAGAACTTTGGATGCCACTTCAGGTCCTTTTTCCCTCATGCTTCCTGGTTAAGTAAGTTCAGAAGCTGGAAAAAGCTTTTACCAACTATATATAAAAAAAAAAAAATCTAGGTGCCTCCTATTACACAGGCCCACTTTCATTTCAGTCTGCACAGATTTCATTATAAAGCAACCTGGACAGACTGACTTTCATCTTTCAAGCACTTCTAACTTAACAATGAAACCTGGGAAAGCACGTCTTGAAATCTGCATGCAAACAGCTGCAAGCTGCACTTTTGTCTCCACTGCACCCTTCCTGGCACTGCTTTCTGTTCCAAATCAGAAAAAAAACCCCACATTTATCAGTCCTAATCCAGACAGAAAGCGGTAAAAGCAGCATTTTAACCTACGTCTTTTTGTCAAACACATAACCTTCAATATTTATGAGACCGTAACTTACTTAGTGAATTTTTTTAACACTTACTTTCACAGAGAAAATGGAACAATTTCTCAAACTTCATAAAAAGCGTAATTAGGTCACTTCTGGTTCACCTGAAACTTTGCTGTTTGGTTGATATTTTGGTATAATGTATTAATCAAACAATGCCAATCCAGTCCTTCTACTAAAATTCTAATTTTTAGCTAAAGTTTCACTTCTCTAATAAGAGATCATTTTTTTCTTATTCATGTAAGCGAATCTAAAAAACCAGAAATATCTCAGCACATGTATTTCATCTTACTGCTTGGTGAGATTCAATGTACTTAAAACAGATAGGCTACACTCTCACTGGTATATAAGTATTTATAGAACACTAGAAAAAAATACCATCATGGTTCCTGACATGACCCTTGGGAAACACTGTCAAGTTGCAAGACTGTCTCATGAGTTTACCTCACTACATAGAGAAACCCAGAACTTTAAATTGAACACTTCTGATGTCTTTAATGAACTCTTTTTTTTTTTTTAAAGCAGCATTAAGTGCTTGCAGATTACATCTGGTTTTGGTCTGTACTGGCTGGCAAAAGCAAGCAAAAGACATTTTGGACTAGCACAGGATTAACCCTCTTAAACAAAAAAAAAATCATTGAAAATTACTATCTTGCTGACAGATGAGTATCAAACTTGTGAAGGACTCCATGTTAAGGCTAAACTGGATTTAAGGAAAGCTGACTAATTTAAGCATTTGCATACTGTATAATGATTATTTCTGGACAAGTAGGTTGATTTTTTTTTCCTCCAGTACTTTCACAGGCAATCTAAGTAAATACAATTCTCCTCTCTTTAGAAATATGAAGCATGCTATTTAAAAACACCTGATTCAGCAAGTTCTAGCAAGGATAAACTATCCTGATCTTCCTTATTATTTTCAGCCACTTGTACTACTCATGCTGTATTTTAAGCATGGATTGAAGCTCATATTGTTTTATTTCTTTATTAGCTGAAAACAAAGCCATACTAGGCTCTGGACATGTACATTCCAAGAGCAATGACTGCAACCACTTAAGGGAAAAATATAGTGATTTCAGGGATTTTCTGCTTTTCTGAAAACATGCAAACCAAATAATTTCCATAGTGAAGATTATTTGTAATCTCAATGCCTTCCTCCATTTTTACCATCTCCTACATTCACTGAAACTTACTCTGTCTTGATGGAAACTTTTAAGCGATGGGGTCAAATGGGATAAACATGATTTAGATTTATATCTATAAACTAGTGGTCAAGATCATTATGTCACACATATCCACAGGACTACACCTTCACAGTCGTATCTTTAGCCTTGATTGTCTTATGTACAATTTTGATGAAGGGAATTAAAGGGTTTATTCTGTCATTCTACTCATCTGGATACAGTACAAAATACCATATATACCCAACTCCCTCAAATCCAAAAGAAATGAAAGCAATGAAAAGTACTTTTATAACAGTCTGCTCTAGTCTAGAGTAGAAAGAAAGAAGGAAAAGTCTCTGCTCCACCTTGAGGGGCATTTTCATACTTTGTGAGGTTGGGTTGTTTGAAAGGTTTTCTTAATTGGGGTTTTTTTTTTATCAGCTCTGCTGTCATAAGTAATACCTGGAAAACTTTCTGACAAATGGTAAATCACTATAAAGGTAACTGTATACTTAACAATATTAATTTGCACTAAGAAAAACAGTGCCAGTTGCAAATTGTGTAGATGCAACAAAAAGCAGTTCTTGTTCCCTTGTTTCTTCAGGGTACGATGAAAGAAGGTAACACTAAGACAAACACAGCTGATGCATTTTTTCAGCCTGACAGGTATGCTTCTCACCCTTTGTAGCCTCATCATGCACACATCCTGTTCTTCCTGATTTGTACATAAATGTGATCTCCTGTTTAGATCCTATACTCTGGTTTCCACTCCTTAGATACAAATTTTCTGAACAGCAATGCATGAAACAATTAACCTTAGTTACAGTTCTCACCAAGAAATGCTTAAGGGCTTGTGAAATAAGAGCTCAAGCAAATTTGACCTTAGCCAGGCTGCTTAACTTTGGCATGCCCTCACTCCTACCAAAATCCCATACACGGCGTGCTCTAACTTTGAGAAAAATTCCATGCTGGAATAAAGTCATAACCAAGAAGCCTAGATCTGTGTTGGTCTGAGCAAAGTTGGCATGAGGCGCACAAGGGCATGAGGTGAGAGGAAAAAGTGAAGTACGTGATTACCTGCAAGATCTACTTCCCTCTGCGTTAACCTCGACTGGATGCACAGTGACTCAGCTCACATCTGGCCTTCTCCAAAGACAACATTTGGGTCTACACCTGCTCCGAGCTACCAGCTGCCACTTTGGACCACACCCAAACAAAAAGCTCCCTACCGAGATGCTCTGGTGGGTTAACACCCCAAAGCGAGCCATGAGGGCCACACAGGGACGCGAGCACTCCCGAGGGAAGGCAGCACACGCAGCAGCCACCCCACGCCCCGGATGTCGCCTACCGTGCCTTTGTCCTGAAGGCACATCATCAGAGTGCAGACGTCACCCGTCGCCTGGTGGTTCACCAGCACCATGGCTTCATCTTCCGACACTGCTTTAACGTCATCGCCCCATTCCACTACTATTAAAAAAAAAAAAAAAAAAGGTAAATTTAACAATGAGCAAGGGGAAATTTTTCTATCAACAAAACAAAACAAAACGACCCCCCACCCAGACTACTATCACAAAGAAACCTACATGCTACATGTCAATTTAAATTGGCACATAGCATAAGGCAGGAATATTAGCAAGACCGTTTTTCCAAGCAGGGGGTATCCAGCTTAATTTTAAATTGCATGCACAGAACAAAACAAAAATACTCTACCAGAACATGTGCACAGAGATTGATCTCTTTGTGTCATTACACCATTCTATATTTAGGGTCTGAAAATTACATAAGCTTTTTGACCCAGCTTTCATATTCATCTGTCTCACCTCATTAGATTAAAAAGAAAATTATACTGTCAACAGTGGGTTTTGCTGGCTAGGTTTGTTTGGTTTTTTTTAAACTTAGCAAGTTTTTCCTCATTTCTACACTCACTATTATTATTCTACTCCAGTAAAAGCAAAATAAAAAAGTCGGTATTTGGATCATTAGGTTTAAAATGATACTTTAAACAAACTCATTCATTCAAATCTAAACAAGTTAGCTATAGGCAAGAAAGTGGGTTTAGAAAATGCTGCTCAGATGACAGAATCTATTAGTCACTATTTTGTAGACCAGAGACCAGATGCTCCAGTGGCAAGAATGATGTCAGAAGGAAGATACAGTTGTTGATCACCCAACACTTACACTGACTATCAAAACCATGCTGAGATAAGGAGGAGGGGTTAAAATTGGTAGTTCCATCATCACAGAGTAACTAAGCAGAGCAAGAGAAGACTGCCTCCCAAAGAACACAGGATGGAAAATGAGGAAATGTGTGCTGTAAACTAAAGACCAGAATATGTCTAATGCTGCTACTGGGGCAAAGAGACAAGTGAGTAGAGTCTGCCTCTCTTCAATGAAAGGGATGGACACTGCAGTGCAGGGTAAAGGGAAAGGATGGACAGGCAGAGGAGCTCTATGAAGTTCCTAAAGAAAAATTAGATGCCTTGCCCATGCATGTAGGATATAACTATTTTTCTGTGCTTGTTCAGTACCTTGAGTGGTTCCTACTGGCTATTATTTTCAGTTCAGACAACAAAGGAAATATTTCACCCGCACTACTGACTCTTTTGTACTGTTAACAGTTCTTCAGGCAGTGAAAAACTCCCAGCACAGGCAAATTACTTTACTACTATCTGTCTTTTAATAGATGGTTTAACTGATGCAAAGGTAACAGGCTACACATTGAAGACAAGAAGCAATAATCCATGCATAGCTTCCCTGTCCTTGAAGAAATCAATTAGCATCACACTTTTGAAAATTGCCACTTTATTACTTTCTAACAGCTCCCAAATTAGTACTGAATCGAGACTTGAACACAAAGTAAAAAAATAAAATGCTGTATTTGGTCACAAGTAACTAAAATCAGACCAGAGATATGAAGGTGAAGAGGACTATTCATTCCATAATATTCAATCTCCTTTCCTTTCCCTGGGAAAGCTTTCCTTATTTTTCTCACCATGAACTTGGAAGATCCCCTTTATCCCTCCTCCTCACTATGTGCAAATTCCCTCCAGTGTCCTCTCTAACTCCATGAAAGCTGGAAAATGCTTGGCCATGGCAGTCATAGGTGATTGTGCCTCTTCCTTATCAAGTATTTCACATACCTCACTATGCCAGTATACCACAGAGCAAAAAAATTAAGATGAAATGAGAATTGTTTTGAAGGGAAATGAATCAACCACATACCAACTTTGACATTATGACTTCAGTGTTTCTATTAAGCAGCCAATATACAATAGTCTTACTGAACTGTGGCTTTCTGAAAGTAACAAAAACTAAGTACTAAATATATCAAGTATCTACAAAATCAGGTTTCTCACAAGTAGCTAATTGTTTCCAAAAAAAACTATTTTATTTCTAGATCACTCAGAGAAAACAAATGCATTCCTTTACTATAGGTATTTCCGTGGAACATAGCAATTTAATACTAATAATTTAAACTGTAGAACAATTTAAAAAGGAAGTCTTCAAAAATGATTTAGAGATCTAACTTTACATTGGTTCATGACTGAAAAATACAAGCCATGGGAAGCACCACACAAGTGAAAACAACTAAAGAGGAGAACTTACTAAGCTTAATTTGCTATAAAAATTACACTTTTAACATACTAGGTGACAACTAATGTCTGATTTTGAAACTTTCAGATAGGCCCCAGCCAAAGAAATACAGGGAAAAAAGCTTCTCTTGTTGCCTATTTTACCCACTGTTGTTAAATACAAGGCGGTATAAAACAAACAAGCAGCTTACAAAGCACTAACAGGTTTCAGCTGAGAGGTACGGAAAAGGTGGGCTCTGAGATCCCACTCTAAACGCAAGGTGAAGAAAAATGAAGTTTGATTTAATTCTTCACCTGGTTTACTCAATTCATTTTACCTATCAACCAGCCAGGCTAACAGCTCAACTTGTGCCACTCAACTGACAGGTTATTAAATCCCAGTGTATCAGCTGGCCTTCCTCTAGCTTCCTTCCCCTCTGTCATTCCTCCTCAGGCAGTCAGGCTGTCTCTTGTGCTTAATAACGCTTTATGGTCAATTGATTGACCTGATTATCAAGGAGAAAATAATCACTTTGTGCAAGTCCTTCATAGAGCATTTCTGGATTGAAAAGAGAACAGCAAACCACGAGAGTGTGCAGAAAAACTATTGCCATTACAACAGTTTTTTAAAAAAGAAAAAAACCAAATCCTCAAGTCTCTAGAATTTTAAGTTCACAGTGTTCCTTTAAATTCAGTGGGGGGAATAAATGCTTGTCTTCAGTTTTCTCCCCACACTGAAATTTTCTGAAGGAGAACCTTTTAGTTTAAGAAATACTTGCACTATTACATTCCTCCACTGCAGTTGGAAGACTGAAATCAAAACCTCAGCTGCATGGCAGCAGAACGAACAACACTGCTTTGCTCCACGGTAAGAAGACAAAAAAACAGCTCCAAGACAAATATTTGTCACTCGGGGGCCTGAGATCCAGCAAACATTTCCTCCACAGCTTCTTTCTATTCCCAAAGCCCATTTTATAAGGACACCAATTCTGTGTCTACAGCCTGACAATAGTTAGACTTCTGCAAATGCAGTTTAACACAGTAAAATAACACAAAAGGAGAAAAGAGCAGGAAATCATTTTAATGTGGGAAGACAGAAGTGACTTAGCTGTAAGAGAGACTTCACTTGTGACTTAGGGTTGTGAGCAAAAGGCTTCTCCAGGAAAGGATGAAGACACGTTTACTTGCAATTACATGAGCCCCAAGACAGAAATATTTATCCTTCTCTCATGACAAGAAGTCCAAGATGTAGAACACCACGAAAATATTTCATCTAATTAGCGGCAGACTTAGCTTTTTACGAGCTAATCTTTGCAGAGCTTAAGGAAGAGAACAAAAGTAATAAAATTTTTTTCCATATTTTTACTGAACTATTACTAGCTATTTAGAGCTCTCAGAACACTTGGCTACTTTGTAATCATGTCCTTAATGTAACTGTGTGCATGCAAGTGATGCTAGGAATAAATATTCAAGCACTTTAATTACAGTATGTTACTAGGCTGAGCGAAGGACTACTAACCTAACTAAAAATTCAGTAGATTTATTTTATAGTTTTGAATATACCTGGAAGAATGGCAGTCTACTGATCTGTGCAACTGCCCAGCCATTAATATGAATAACTTCATTTTACATACTGTATTTTAAAACTTTAAAAATGCTCTGAAATTTTCACCATCTCTTCTTTGTTATAGTCAGTAGTTTCACTGTAGTGTGCGCCCTAAGAATTGCCATAGATCTCCCCGGCATTCTAACAACTTAAGCCCTAATTTATTATTTCAAAAGGCACTGAGTTTTAAAAGACTGACATTTTATGGCAAGGTCAGGGAAGTGACCATAAGCGTTCTAATCACAACTATTGAAAAATCCAAACCCATAAACCAGCTACACAAATCACCTAAAAGCTACGGTATACGTAAACATGTAACTGATTTGGACATCCACTTTATTTGCTATTTAGACTTAAGTCCACACAATATTCACAACTTTCTCTAGAAACTGGGAGAAGTTAAGAACGTGCACTCCAGAACTTTCCACAGAATCACAGAATGGGTAAGGTTGGAAGGGACCACAGTGGCTCATCCAGTCCAACCTCCCTCTTGTCCTATTGCCCGGCACCACTGAGCAGAGCCTGGTCCATCCTCTGACACCTCCCTTCAGATACCTAAACAGATTGATGAGGTCCCCTCTCAGTCACCTCTCTCATCCTTTCCTCCCAAGAGAGATGCACCAGTCCCTGCATCATCTTTGTAGTCCTCCACTGGACCTGCTCCAGGAGCTCCGTGTCTCTCGTGTTCTGAGGAGCCCAGAAGTGGACACAGCACTCCAGGTGTGGACTCACTAGAGCAGAATAGAGGGGCAGCATCACCTCCCTCGACCTGCTGGCAATGCTGTTCCTAATGCACCCCAGGACACTGTTGGCTTTCTTGGCACAAAGGCACTGCTGGCTCAGGGACAGCTTGTTGCCCACCAGGACCTCCAGGTCATTCTCTGCAGAGCTGCTTTCCAGCAGGTCAGCTCCCAGACTGTGCTGCTGGTGCATGGGGTTATTCCTCCCCAGGTACAGGACCCTGCCTTTTCAGACCCATCCTTAGTTTATTTTCCCTTCTGATCACTTGCAATCATTTGCATCCACATCACAAGACTCCATGAAAACTTGTTCCAAGAAGCTGCAGACTGGCAACTCTTAGAACTGAACAGAACCACCTTTAGTCGATTGCTTGGAAACCTTCAGCAACAAATAAAGAGCATTACTGAGGAAGAGCCTTCCTCAAAAGCCACCCTGCTTTCTAGCAGAAAGAATGTTATCGTTAGGTTTTCAGCAGTGACTAACACCCGACAACCAGGTTTCTATGTTTTAAACATTTCCCCTCTTACTCAAGCATTAATGTCTGGGAAGTTGCAATCCTGCTTTACAGTTACTCACAAATGACTTGTCAAAGCATGTTTTAGCTGCAGTAGCTATGTACAGTTGCTCAAGTCATTTGTCTCTCCTTTATAGATGGGATTCTTTGATAGCGGGCATTACAAAATCCAAGAAGTGATGCCAGAGGTTAAATACTACTTAGATGTTTTTTACCCTTCACAAAAAGGTTAAAGGTATTTATCTCTGGGAATTGGTTGCCTACAGTGAAAAAAAAGGAAAACAAACAATGGACTAAGCTAATTATCATACAGTTAGTCTTTTACACTTTTTAACCATGTATTTTAGGGTCAGAAGGTATTTAAAAACACCTACATAAAATCAGCCATGTACTACTGGAAAGAGAAAAATAGCTCTTCCTATCCCACCCATTCCTTCCAAAATTCCTACTGCCAAGGAAGACTTCATACCTTGTTTTTAGTAACACACAAGACGAACAGTTGATGAATAAAAATACAGCACAGAAAAAGAGGGAAAGAACATACATACAGTATCATATCTCATTAAACATGGCCTCACTTAACATACTAACCTCTTTCTATTAAAGCATGTACCCTTCCTAACAAAAGTATTGTTGATTTCAATGCTATTACAATATACATATCTTTAGGCTGCAAACATACTAGTTTCAAACCAGACTTTGGTAATAAAAAGAGCATCCTTTACAGATAACTCGATTCAGAATTTTATGATGATGACAGCAAAAAACTGTCAGTGCAGGTCAGTTTATTTCCATCAAGAAAAACTTACAACAGAAAATTCAGAGTAGGAGCAGCAGCTGGGGAAGGGAAGGTTGCAAATAAAGGGAGGTTATTCCTACAACGTATTTTAATAAACTCAGGTTAGGCTTAAGATGTCCCAGTCACGATCTTCATTTTTCTGCAACAAACCATTCTGCACACCTCCACACTTCATTGTAGGAAACAACACAAATTTCTTTTTGCTTTCAGTTCTCCTTAGCTTCCATCCTCTCCTTCTGCAGTTTAAAGTCAGATCTGCTTTGTGGATAAGAGCACTTTAGCAGTCACAATATTTATTCCCTAAGTCAACCCACCCTCTTACTTCACTTAACCAACAGTCGGAAGTGTTAAGAACAGGAGACAATTACAACAGAGATGCCCAGGCTCTGACACCTTTCTAACCAACCCAGGAAACATGTTCTTCCTAAAGCACAGCAGCTCCTTTTGGAAATAGGCTCTAGCAATGACTGCTTTTGAACACTGACTTAATTTTCCCGGAGTGCACGTTCAAGACCTCATGGGTACAGTTTACTTGAGTTCTATAATTCACTGGCACAAGAGATGACACTTGTGGCTGAAGAGAGGGCTCCTTTTACCCATACGTGAATGAGAATCAATAATCAGCAAAACCTTAGCTCACCTTCAAGGAAGCAAACTTCTTCCACTGACTTAAGTACTGGCAATACCATTTCAAGGGCTTCAGCGCTTCACAGTTGTATTAGGCAAGCAGTTTATATGATGAGATGACTTTTAAAATTAACAGATACCATCAGAATACACAAGCTATGATCACAGCAGATATTTAAGGAAGAGTTCCAATATATCTTAAGTATTACAAGAACACGTCTTCCACGGGACATACCCTCCACATTTTCTGGAGGTCTTAGTTATTTTATGCTGCTCCCACAACACCGCTTGAAATGTAGAGGCATCCAAGTTCCACAGCTCATAGTTCTGATCATCCAAATTGGAAGCTCAGCTGTAGATGGTGGTTCCTGCTCCCAAGGAGTAGTACAAGTCACAGTGATTGTAGCAGCACAGGTAAATGGGAACTCAGAGATGTGAAGATTGCCATTGATGTCAGCTTTCATGACTACAGTGGTAATGAACTGCAGCAGCTGAGAAGGAACTCCGCTGTCTGTTTTGTTGCTTCTATTCTTAGAAAAGCAACTGCAAGACTGAAGAAGGAGATGGAGTGCTGAAATCCTTCTGAGGAACCTCGCGCTCATGAGTCAGAGCACTCGCAGAAGGAGGGAGCTGAACAGCACATTCCTCCCCAGTGACAGATAAAATACATTAACCACCCAGAGGAACATCAATGCATTCATGAACTAATACCCTAATGCTCTAATACCTTAACTATTGCACATGTTATAATGGCCAGGAAAAAAAATTACTTCGTTTGAAGTCCAGAAGGAGAAGCAAAACAGTGGGGTAGTCTGGCAATTTATTCTCACCATTAAAGAATACTTCAACATAAAACATCAGAACAAGTAAAGGTTATTAAGGGATACTGCAATCAAATGGTCAGGCCTAAAAGTTGAAAATTATCCTGACAAGTTTTAAAGTATGCACACAAAAAATTACCTAGTTAGAAGCACACTGTCACCAAGGTCCTAAAAAGGCAGGTGAACCTGAGCCAAAAGTAAATACACTTCAGATTAACTGCCACCACTCCAGTTTATGTGCAAAGCTGACATCCTGTACCATTTTGGTCATCCCTAGTTACAGTGTGGAAAGAAATAATGTCAATCTATGCTCAAAAATGTCTGTTTAATTTTATCTATGAAATAAAGACAAAACTTACAGGACTGTCTTTAAGATTACCATAAACCAAAAAAGGCATGTAAGCTAAAGATGAACTTCTGCCTTTTCCTAGTCAAAAGCTTCTAAACACTGGGGATGACCAAGAAGTTGTAACATCTTAAGTGACAGAAGCAAAGAAATACATTTTCATAAAACAAACATCAAAGAGATTCTGAATAGAAGGATCTCAGCTAAGTTGTTACGTAGAGCAAAGACAAGATTTGCAGCTTACTAAGACTGCACAATTTTACATGGAAAGAAACCTCATTTGACAATCACTGACCACAAGACCTATAGTATGAAAAACAAGTCCCATGAAATTTTGGTCCAGAGATGTTTTATTCCTCGTTAAAGAGAGAGTATGGATTTGAAAATTTTAAGAGACAATCAAGACATACAATTTTTTTTTACCACTGGGCACTTTATGATTCAAGTCCAAGGTCAGAGACAAGGATGGAAACACCACAGACAATCTCTCATCACAGAGGTCAGCACTTGCTTAATTAGACCTGTTGTCAGACAAGGCTGTGGGTCCTGCATTTCAGTCTCTTTATCCACAACAATAATTTTTGTAAGTGAACAAGGATTCTCACCAATTAAGCATATGACTTTAAATACTGAATCCACACAATACTTTCCCACTGTTTTAAAATGCAAGAGTCAAACTCTCAGGGTTTCATCTGTAACACTGATATTTACTTTTAACACGACGCAAATTTGATGTTGGACTACCCTAAGTTGATATCTTAAAAGTCCTTTTCAGTGTACTGTACATTGAAACTACAGTAATTTAACTATGGTTACAATGCAAAACATATCCTAATCTCAAAGAAAACTGTATCTGTAAGACTGCTTTATGAAAAACAGCCTGGCTTTTCTAGAATTAAAAAGAGAAGTTACTGTGAAAGCAGCAGCTCTGGAATACAACACCACAACAACATTTCAAGCACGCTTTTTTGCAAAAGGTTAAGTACTACAGAAGAGCAAAAGAGGACGAAAGAGTGTTGGTTTTCTCTGGTAAAAAAACATACCAGTGCAG
The DNA here is from genome assembly GCA_013397115.1 of Edolisoma coerulescens. NCBI lineage: Eukaryota > Metazoa > Chordata > Aves > Passeriformes > Campephagidae > Edolisoma > Edolisoma coerulescens. The sequence goes on from VWZW01005671.1 coordinate 3,178,968, forward strand.
CTGGGTAAGCAAAATATGCTACAAATACAAAGCTTCCTATTATTGTTATCACCGTTATCACCCTTTCAAGCAAATAACAGTTGGCTGAGGCTCTGTATTTTTAATAACTTGAACCCAGCAGGTTGCTACAATACTTTACCCATACTCATCTGCTCCATCACTACTGCTGTGCCACCAAGCAGGAACAGAGCTGACAAACAGGGTCTGACTCAGCAAACACCAACAGACAGGAATAAAAGTGTTACAGCACTTTTGTCTTTATTTTCCCTTGAAAAACTACTGATATCTTATAAAAAATACCCATCTGCTGCATGAGCTGGAGAACTTGTTCCCTCCTGGATTCAAGTCAGAAAATACTGTATGACTTCATGCTCAGTATATAAAGTGGGGGGAAGAGGGAAGAAGCGAGATGTTTGCAGTGACGGCGTTTGTCTTCCCAAGCAAACACTCGTGTGATGGAGGCCCTCTTTCCCAGGGACGGCTGAACACCTGCCTGCCATGGGGAAGTGGTGAAAGACTGCCTTGTTTTGCTTTGCCTGTGGGCCCAGCTTTTGCTTTCCCTATTAAACTGCCTTTGCTTCAACCCATGGGTTTTCTCACTTTTACACTTTTGATTCTCTCCCGGATCCTGCTGGCAGGGGAGCGACCAAGCAGCTGGATGGGGCTTGGTGGGTGGCTGGGGTTAAACCATGACAGTCCAACAAAGAGCCACGGAGATGATTAAGGGACCAGAGCATCTTTCATAGGAGGAGAGGATGAGGAAGCTGGGACTGTTCAGCCTGGAGAAGAAAAGGCTTCAGAGGGAAAATCATACCCATGTGTCAGTACCTGATAGGGGCACAGAGCGAGGTGTGAACATGACTTAGCCAGACTCTTTCCTGAAATATCAGTGACAAGTTGAGAGGTAACAGGGACAAATACAAAAAAATACAGGATATCCCACTTCAACACAAGGCAAAAAAAACCCCTAACAACCAAACCACCAAACATTTTTACCATAGTATGTTTCCAGATTGCACAATAAGGTTGTGAAATGTCCATCCTTGAAGCTATTCAAACCCTGACAGGACATGAACCTGTGCAACCTGTTCTAACTGACCTTGCTTTCAGCAGGGGGTTCAGCTATATGATCCTCAGAAGTCCTTTCCAACCTAAACAATTCTGACAGCCTGATACCAGGAGGAAAAACACAGTGTTAACAGAATTCTCTCTTAGCGGATATGATCAACTACAACAAAACCTACAACTCCATCCTGCAGCACGGGAATGAACAGCCTTTACAATCACAAAGAACATGTTGCAAATACAAACTGGCAAGGTTTTTCTGTCTTACTGCTGCAGAGCTGCAGCAAAGACATAAATCTGAAAGACAGCTCAAACCTTAATATGTAAGAAGCAGAGTATGATTCATCTGGGATCATCAAACTCAGGCAAAAAAGCGCAACCAACCCAGAAGCTTGAGGCAACAATGCATTTTAGCCAGAATAAGCTATTGTGTTCACTACTATAAAGTCTTGATATCTTCATCTGAAAATCTTCATTTAGATATTTATATCTTTAGCTATATTATGGCAAACTAAACTTCTCCACTGAGACTGTTTTATCTGCATGACAAACATAATAAATGTAAGCAGCTACATTGAAACTGAGCTACTTTAAGTTACTCAAACACCAAGATATCCAAATTACTACTTAATACTCAGATACAGCTACTGACACCTACTTACACACAAAACTTAGAGTACTAACAAGTAAACAAAAAACCCCAACATGTAAAGTGGGAAGGCCTCAATTATTTCCCTTATTATCTTTATCTATGATATTTATCTACAATAATTACCTAAGTTGCTCTTATACTTGAGAAGCAGAAGAGAGTCACTGCAACATCATGGGAGCATCTGTGCTGGTGAAAAAAAAGAATAGAAAAGGCAAGCCAGAACAATCAGTGCTATCAGAAGATGGCATGATGGGGCAGCAAGCACCAGTTGAACCAGGATGAATCCTTACAAAACTGTGGTTTGCTAGGCTGGAAGACCTGCTGGGCAAGCCTGGTTGGCCCAACAAGAAAAGCATAATCAGTACGAGTCCCCCAGGTTACCTTCAAAATTGCTGTGAATTTCTTTCTGAAACAAACTTGTTAGGCATGTTGTGGTCTCTGGAGCACAGCAAGTGTGGAGTTTTGTTCTTTTAAAGAACATGTTTAGAGCATGTGAAAAACCTGCAACCTCCCCACTCTTCTTCTTTTTGTAAGGTTATGTACAAGAGAAAGTTAAACATCCTTGGTATAAAATTTTTGTAGCCACGTGTCACAGACACTACAGAGCCACTATTTAAGCAGGGACAGGGTGACAGCTGCTTAATTTTTTTAGTGGGCTTTGGATTTGCTTGGGGAAAGCAAATCAAAGAAAATATTTCCTCTCTAAGAGGGCAGTCTGAAAGCACAGCCTCTGTCACAGTTTAAGTGCTGCATCCTAGCAATAACCTGAGCTGTCTTTGCAGAAAATCAACTGACTAGACAGCAGAAATCACCCAGAGGCAGTATCAAAAACTACAATACCATTACTACAGTTTCCTTTTGAGTCACTGGCAATGGTATGCATTACTAATTTGATCCTGTTGCTTGTCTTTCCAGATGTGAAATTCCCTGTGATGCCAAAAAGATTCATTCATAAGGTACTTCACTTGCCTCAACTGTTAAGGTGGCTCAAGAAGCACAGCTAACATATCATATAGCCTTAAAAAACTAATACATACAGGACTAAAGCAGTCAGACAAAACCCAGTCAGGTTCCAGGGGAGACAATGCCCAGAAAACAGAGCCAGGTTTTCGGCCCTAGAATAAAGGGATACATTTCAGATTGTGTCATCAACACCAAGAAACAGTATATCCAAACCAACTGTGTGAAAAATCCCATTAGGAGAATGGTCTATGCAGAATAAATGACTTGTGAAATTGCAGGCCTGTTTCCTCCAGACAGAAAAGTCTCTCTTTCAAAGTGGGGAAAGACTGAAACCTGCTGTGCAGCCTCAGCTGTTCATTCTGAGAATCCTGATGTAAACTAGTCAGCCTAGAACAAGCTGGCCAAAACTAATAATCAACAAGTCCCCATACAGGAACACAGCACTCCCACAGCTCCCATTCAACTGTTCAGCTGCTTTTGCAGAGGTGCACGCTGCAGGACTCTGTTAGGGATCAAATTTTCTTCTTGATATGGCAGAAATAGGGTCTGCACTGTGTAATCCAGAATAATATAAATAATGGAGAAACCAGACAAAGACTCACTGAAAAACATGCACCTGCAGGGTGAAAGCAAGGCTTTAAATAATTGAGGAAAATGTGTAATGCTTCAAGAAGAAAAAGACATGAGCAGAGTCTGATGGCTATAAAGAAATAAAGATAAGAATCATCTATTATCGTTGATAGGTAAATAGGTGGATGCAATCCATGCTAGATTTTTCTGCTTTTGAAGTGATCAGATATGAGTCCTGGTTGCTTCTGGGCAGCAATACATAAGATTTGAAGGAATTTATTACAGAAATGTTAAGTATATTCACTGATAACTGTTGAGCTGCTCAAAATCAAATCCTGACAAAGACTGCATAAAATTTTCACTGTTACTTAAGAGGAAGCAAGCTCTACCACTACAAAGTTCTGCAAAAATTGCTGGTTTACGCTTTAGGAGGAAATAAAAAAAAAGAGTGAGGTATTTCAGAAGCCACAGTTCCAGCCACACAGAAAATTCTGCTCTCACTTAATCTAGATTCCCCAGTCATCCCAGCTGAAAGCAGGGCTTTAAAGAGCAAGTAACTGGTGGCATATAGCAATGAACCTGCCCAGGAAGAGATGGCCATTTCCTCTCCTTTTAAGATTTGCAGATTGCAAGCTTCCAATATAATAACAAGGAAATCAGGGCATCTTGAAGCTTTTCAGATGTTTTTCCCAAAAAACACAGCTGCAGAAATGACACGACATATGCAGCAATTTTCCAACAAATATCCCAAGGCCATGCAATACCAAGTCTTTCTGGGGACAGCAGAAGAACTCGGCCAAATTTAGTTATTACATACTGCATGAGGGACTGGAGAGCGTGGCCAGCAATGAAAAGACACTACTTGTAAGTCTCATTCACATTTTTCACTGCAAGTTTTAAGTTACTGTATGATTTGGGACCACAAACTTTTCAGAGCACTACACAAGAGGCTCTTTTTGAGGTAAAAGGCATGCAGAATGCAGAAAACTGTCACTGGACTGCAAGAAGAACAAGCAATTTCTCATAGGAAACTGATAAAACACAGCTATTCTAGTGCACTTATATAGTTGTTAGAGAGGTAACTGATCAAGGGCTTTCTGGTGCCCATGAAGCTCTCTGAAGTGCCCTGAGGTTTATGAGGTACAGGAACCAGAAAACTGCAACAGGACTGGAAGTGAGCAAACATTACTTTTTCTTCAAACAAGATGTGGAACTTGCCTAAACCTCCAAGTGAGAGTTTGCATTCATCTCTTCCTACCTAGAAACCCTAATTAACAGCATGGTGAAAAGGCCTGATGAGCCCCCAAGCATTCAACTGCTTAGCTCTGAACTGCACCCCTGGGACTGAGCACAGGCAAGGGTTACACCAAGAGGGTACACATCAAGAAAAGCCTCCAGAGTGACAACAGTTAAGGACTATGACTGTGCTTTTCAAAAGATATGCTACACTAAAAAAAATATCTAACCTAATTACACTACTGAGCAAGGAAACCATTTTTTCAGTGTTCAAATCAACTGGGCTCAGAAAAACATGGTATTTCATATATCCTTTAAATAAATCATATTGATTAAATACAAATAAACAAAACCAGATCTTAATCTACTCTTCCTCCTCAGGGAAGCAAAATGCATGACTTTAATCACTGGCTGAAGGTTCAGGTCAAGAAAACAATACTATTACTGAAGTCAAGATTCTAACTGTGGTAAGGCCACCCCTTATATCCCAGCTCTGATCATTACCTTCTGTTTACCTAAACTGCAAGGTGACACCTTGCAGTCACCTTTTCATATTCTTCAGTTCTAGTCTAGGTTACCACAACAAGACATGATGATGTCTTGTTATATAGCTGATGTTTTTCAGCCCAGATCATTGTCCAGTACAAATAATCACCACATAACAGTAGTGCCAGATGTATTTGGAAAACCCTTTACTTTTAGATTACCTTAGTTAAATGAGAAAGGCAAAAGGCCCTTCTGTGCATTTATTTGTTGTCTCCTTACAGTGACCTCAGAACTGAGGAGCTTGTCTCCACTTGAAGGACGTTGACCATTTAAATCTTTTCAACTTAGTCAAGTCTGGACAGAAAAAACAGCAACTGAGCGCCTGAATGATCACAAGAACACTGAGAATGCAGATGTAGCATAATCTGGAAATCAATACCCTCAAGCCATAAAACAGGCTACCAGTAACAGCTGCAGCATTACTCTCTTCTCCACCCACACACCTCTGTGCCATCCTCCATTTCCAGCGGGATAGTGTGGCCATATACCACAGAACACACCCAGGCACTGGGCAGTCTCAAGCTGCAGCGTGGAGGGGGACACTTAAAAATGAAAGGCCTGCAAAGAATCAAAAAATAACTGGATACAAATGCAAGAAAGAAAAATAAACCTTTTAAGAGAAGCCTTAAATGTTTCTACCATTAGGTTTCAAGGACTTTAAAAAACTTCTCATCCGTGCTAAAAATAACAGTCTATACAACAAGGAAGTTGTAACATGAGCAAGAACTGAAAACACTGTCCCTTAGATACCAGGTTAATTTTTTCCAAATAATGGATTTTATAAAGGCCAGGGGGAAAATTATGTTCAGTTACCACAAATTTAATGAAATCATTTAATCATAAACCAATTAGATGCTAATGATGCAAATAAATATAATAGCAAATTCCTATATTTAGTTTTATGTTTCTGTTTATGCAAACCCTATTATTAAAAGAAGAGGCCACAGTAAGTTTGAAAAGCATGCTGGAATGTGTATGACACCAATTCTGGCTGGGAACTTAAGTATTACTTTTGTTGGTATGACACAACAAATGGTTCAAGAGAACAAAACCTCTTATTAAATTTGCCCCAGGTTATCCTATACCAGTTCAGTGACTTTTTAAGAACCAAATGTGTGGCCAGGTTTCAGGTTGACAGTAAGCAGAAGCCCATCATAAAATCAGAAGTAATACCTTTAATGGCACATTCAGGCTATCACAAATTAAGTAATTTGCAGGAAAAAAACAGCCTGTCATTTTATTATTATAGCTGATGTACCTCAAAGCAGCAGCAGAAAGTTTATGCTCCTAATTTTAAAGAAAGTTTAGCTCTCTGGCATCTGTTACTATTACAAAACAAATAATCCTCTTATACCTGCTGACTACTGACAGAAGTACCTTGGATCTGTGGCCAAAATCATCACTTGGAATTTCAGCAGTACTTTTTACTAACATAAAATGGTCACTCTATAGAAACAAATTTATTCAAACATTCTCAGTGGATGATTCCAGTACCTATCCTTCATCTTCGGCGCACAGACCGGTATTCAATGCACCTTTCAATGAAATACCCAGGCTCAAATTGTGAAATGTGTTGCTGCAATGACAGTAATCAAGGCTTTTCCTTCTCCCTCTGTTCTTGCTCCTCAAATTATAAAAGAATTCCACAGCTCAAATAAAAAAAAATTTCTATAGATTTGGAACAAACGGTGAAAATGACAGCAGAAAAATGCTGTGGAACAAAAAAAGAAAAAGAACAGACTTCAGAGTACTTCAATTAAAAGCTACTTCAGGGCAGAGCAGTTTCTCTGGAGAGCACCCATAAAGGGGTTGAACAACAGAGTTGTGAAAGAGACTGTGGAAATGGGCTTCTCCATTTCAAATATAGAAGGGTGCCACAAGTGAAAGAAGATATGATGACTCTCCAACTTCTACTTTACAATTAAATGATTAATGTGAATACTCCTAAGTCTGTGGGTAGCAATAGGCACCGAAAGCACTTTGAATGCAACTTGTTATGATCTCTGGCTACCAGTGCCTTGGCTTATTCCACTCCTGAAACTCTGGCCAGAAGTCTTACAAATGACTTTTTCTCCAAGCAAAAAGAAAACAAAAAAAAATTATTCAGGCTACAGAAGTCTAGCACTCCCACAGAGTAAGAGCTTTGGTCAATACCGTTCAAACACTGAATTCCACCTATCCAACCAAATCCTCCATACTTCGCTCAAAGAACCTGCCTCAGATCAAATGCAGTGAGTGACCAGACACTCAGATTTACCATATAGTTTTTGCAAAGTATCAAGAAAGGGTGGTAACGGGACTGGAAAAGGAGGGAGGAGGCCACCTGCTACGATTCCTTCCCACAGCAGCCACCCAGACAATCCCTTGCCTTCCTACACTGACACACAGTGACACCACTCGTGGTTACACGAACTCAGCCCTGCATTTTAGCTTTTAAAGTTCAGTAGGACGCTAAAACAAATCAGAGAATGTAAGCAATAAAGGGAAAAAAAAGGTATGCTTCAGTATTTTCTCCCTTTGAAAGAGAGGAGGAACAAAAGTGCTCCTCCAGCCTGCAGAAATCTTGTCACCAGAAGCCCAAGATAGGCATCCCATGATCTTGAGTGTCTCGAGACATGTTAACCAAGACAACAGAACTACCTGGGCAAAGACTTTGCTGTTGTCACATTCCCTTCCTCTGTTACTAAGTTAGAAGACCAAAGTATTAGATTTGATAATACAAATAGAAGAGTTCCAAATACAAAAAATATTCATCTGTTCACTTTCACATCATCCACTCCATGCAAGAGGTTTAACAGACATTTATATTAACCACGCCTGCATCTGGAAGCATTTTTACAAATGTAAACTGAACCTCACAGGTCCTTCATTCTCTATTAATGTATACACAGGCTACAGTTATATTTATTTCCCAGTAATGCTGTCGACAGGAGCAACAACAACTGAGTTTTATGCCAGAGACAACCACAGGAAATAAAAATGGGTAAGAAAGAAGGATGCATTTGGAAAGCAAACTGGCAGCTACCGGCTTTGGAGATTTGCCAGGCCTTCTATATATATTTATGCATATCAAAACAGGACAGGTTCAGGTACAAAACTCAAGAGGCCACACTTCTAATGTGATGCCTTCACGAGTGCTGCACAGTGGTCGAGAACCGTTCCTGACAGACTCTAATGCTGCTCACAAGCCACACCATTGCTCTCTCTCCCAGGTTTTCCCAAATATACTTAACTATACCTTGACCTTCAAGTTTTTACATGTCCCTGGGTCAGATTCACAACTGTTTTTTTGTCTTTGATCTGTCTACAGCAATCTGAGTATCACTGCTCTTTCTTGAGAGTTTGTTGTGGTTTTACGAGGAACATTAACACTATCCTAGCCAAAATCAGGATGGCGTTTCAGTCAGGTTGATCTCCTTCCTTCCAGTCCTCTTTTTAGGAGGCTACCTGAACTTCTGTTTAATTTAGAGCAGAAGGTATTAAAAGCTCAATATATTAAATTCTTTTACCAGTTAGCCTTTTTCCTAATATTAAGACTAAAGAGTTTTCTGCATATGCCTTTTGGCTCTAAAAGGCTACGCTAAGCAAGGTGTACTAAACCCTACAGGAAAGGATGCTGCTTCCAGCACCATCTGCCACTGCCAGGTTAATGTGTTGCTCCAGAAGCAGAAGTAACAAACGCTGATTTCCCAAAACCTTGTTGTCTAACCTCCTTCTCCCCAACAGGATGGACAAGATATGCTGGCACGGTGGCAAACCCTGAATCATTGATGCACTGTTTGAACAAGCAGCAGATGTCAAACAAGACATACAATGGCTGAGTCTGCCTGCACTACCCTCAGCTGAGCCACAAACTTGGGTCTCTCTCCTCCGCTCAGCTGTCAATTTTCACAAAACTCATGAGAACACAATTATGCCTGAAATCCGAACCATCTGGTCAATCGCAGACAGATTTGCAAGGAAGCAAATCAGAAGTGTGGGAGAGGTGAGAGAAAGAATAGCTGTTAAACAAGTAGCTTAATCTCATCAGGAAACTATACTTAAACATGGTCACATTTATCTACATGGATAATAAATATCCAAGTCACAAAATTACATTAAAATGGTGTTTGATGGCCCACCCTAAACACCACACTCAAACATAACTGATGCTTAAATTAACCAAAAGGATGTGTTCTTAATATTGATGGGGTTTTTTCTCCACCAGTTCTGGCAAGCAAACAGACACTACGGACTTCCACAGAAGCTCCACATGCTTATAACTACGGGATGCTAGAAAACCAATTAAACTAAATGTTAAGAAAAGTCAGACAAAGTCCTCCCTTTTGCCACCAAAAAAAAGCCAAATCCACAAGAACTCATGCCACTGTCCTAAAGAGGCAGCTTTCCTGAACCCATGTCCTCCCAAACAGTAGCAGCTCTGCCCCTTGCTCTTAGAACACCATTTCTATTTTTAGTTCCACATAAGTGAGCAGCACTAATAAAGCTATTAATCTTTCCTCTCCTCCTTTACTTAAATTACAAAACTGAGGTGAGTCTCTAAGCTATGAACTATTAAACTCCTTAAACAGGGACAATTCCTTACCCTTTAGAACTGTAACATTTAAACAAGAAGTTTTCAGGTTATGTTGTATGAATCAAAAGAAGTAACACCATTGGCATTATCTGGTAAAGCATCTGGGAAAAGGCATAATGGAAGTATTTAAGAAAAAAATTAAACAAACAAAACCTCCAGGTACTACTGTCTTATTAAATCTTAAAGACTTGAAATGTTCTACCTTTTAACGGGGACACTAAAAATTCCCTTCTTCTTTACCAAGAGGCAAGGAGATTGCATCTCTTCTATTCTGGCCAGGAAACAGAATCACTGAGGTGTCCGACTTGCTTCTACTTTGAGTTTAGCTGTGAGTGAAATGGTTCTGGTTTGATTTCAGCCTGCACGAATGAGGCTGATGATCCTCTTAGAGAGGTCTTAATTCCTCAATAGCTTTAGAACAACTGAGACAAAACTACTGAACTGTGAAGGTGAACCACTGATATTTTTGCAGTATTATTCTACATTCTCTTCTTTACGTATTTTATAACAGAAGGTACAGTTGTTCATTGTGACAAAACCTTCCCTAAGCTCTCCATGATGATTCTCATTTCTTTCCTGAACTCCTACTTTACTTAAATGTTTATTACCTTATAATGTTCAACACTAAACAACTTCTGCAATGTGTTGGCTATTCAAGCAGCTTAAGCACTTTTGAAGTTCTCTTGAATTGTCTCTGTAACTGAAGAATTCAAATAGTACACATACAAAACTTTATAGGAACCCCACTACCGAGCTTGCACCAGAACCACTGGTGTTCTTATTCCTTTATCAACTAGTTTTCAGTTTATCCTAGTCCTTTGTTCTCACCCTAAGCTTAGTTTTCTTCTCTAAAAGAATTTGGCAGAAGGCACTTTTCCAATCTAAACAACATTAACCAGTTAAGAAAACAGTAAGAAAAGATGAAGAAGTCTACTTCAGTGATATTTTATTCACACACTAAAGCCCTACCCTGCACAGGACTGCTCTCTTGAATTGGGGCCGTAAGCAGTAGTTAAAAAAATATACTAAAGCTGGTACTGTCACCAAAAGATGCATTTCCCTCCTCTTTCTCCTTGCTGTTCATACCTACCTTCTCTCACCACACCCACAAAATGAACTGGGTTAGGGATTGTCTTTTCTAAGTCAAGCAGCAAAAAAAGGGGTGGGTAGTTTTAGCATGGGCCAGGGCCAGCTGTGATGCAGATCACCACACAATCATTAAATATTTGGCCAATTAAACTGAAGCAATGGTGGCAGGATGAGTCTGAAAGGCTGGGACTGCCTTTCTTCTGTGGCACTCCCTGCTTGAAATGCTTTAGTGGGGGGAGAGGAAAAAACACAGAACAGCCTCATACACAGAATCCCTCACTAGTGTCATGGAACATTTTTGGAAATGCAAACACATTAGCCTTACTTATTTCAGTAAGTGCACATCCAAGTGGCTGGACTATTATCTGAGCTGTGCTGGCTGCAAGAGCAGTGCAATTCCGTGCCTACGCAATCCCGCATTTGACGTGTCAAGCTCGGCATCAGAGCTTACATCCCACTGCAACATACACCAGCACATTACTTATCTTGAAGCTGTACTTCGGCTCAGTTCACACTGGAGAGTTACACCACTAAGATTATATTCCATAAAGGATTTACTAACTACCCTGTCTAATTAAGGTTGCACAACTCTTCCATTTTTCAGCACCTTAAAACCTTGCCAAACTAACCTTTGGCAAGACTTTTCTGTCCCTCTCACACACATGAGAGAAAAAGGGAAAGTGATGTATTCTGTTTGTCTGAGCCTCGTTCTAAAAAAGTAACTTCCAGAAAAAAACGTCAGAGAAAATAAGTTTTCTTCTCCACATTAAACATTCAATTTTTTTCTCAAGCTCTCTTGAAAATCTCTAAAACTTCCATGCTTTAGAACACTTACATTAAATGAGAATTAAAAATTGCATCTTTGACATAAAGGCATCATCTTTGACACGTTCAAATACACATGATGACACTGTTCAAGTGGAAAAAAAAAAATCACTGCAAAGAACTTGTGGACAAAGAATTTAACTCTCTAAGACTCTGCCTGTCCAAATCAGAGCTGGACAAAAGCTTTCCTGTACTTATTCCACATGGTTCCTAAAAGTCTACCATCAAGGAACAGAACAGGAAAAGGTAAAGAGAACAGAGACACATCTCTCAGGTATTCTTAGTCATATCCTTTCAGTAATGAAGGGAGAAGTAAGAAGACTAGTGTGAATAGATATGCTAAAAACAAAGGCCCAGAAGAACTAGGAGGGATAAACACACATGCTAAAAATAGCAAACTTGGCCATAAGGAAGAACAGAACCCAGAATTCCTAAAACTTTGTCTTCCTTTGGCTGTTAGTACATGAGCTAATTTAGATGCATCCCACAGCCATTGCTGGACTTAAAAGTATAGAATCACACCTTTCTGTGTGATAATAATTTCAATAATTTCATCTTTACTATGCTTTGGTAGGCTTGCAATAGCTCTTGTACTATCCAGAGTAGGTGAAACAGGAGCAGAGACTAACCTGCTCTAAAAAAAAAAAAAAAAAATAAAAATAAAAAAACACCCAAACAAACAAAAATAAAAAAGGACTTAAATAGCAACAAACAACAAAAACAATAGTGTGTGCTTTTATTCTAGGTTTTGTGCCAGCAAGCAGCAGCTTTCTGAAAATAAAACTCAGAGAATATTTCATTATCTAATCTTTTAGAATGACCCTTTACAGTGAAATGATACAATAGAAAAATGAATTATAAGCTTTACTGCTTTTGACACATTAGATTACATTTGCTGGCATTAGATGGAACTACAAAGAAGTATGGTAACTGTAACCCATGTCCCCAGAAGGAGATACGGGGATTTCCAGATGTGATTTCTCATGTCATGAGAAAAGGACAAGGGTCTTTGTATAGCACTCTTTGCAGACACATCACACGCGCGAAGAAGCTGACACCAAGTTCCCTGTACACCTTCCCTCCTCTTACGCAGAGCTGCAATGGGCCATCGCTGTGAGGCCATGGTGGAAACAGCTCCAATGTCCCCAACTCAACTCATTCAACTCCGACCTTTTCTTATCCAGACAGCTCCAAAGTTACACACTTAAAACTTCCTCTTACAAGCAGCAAAATGACTTAAAAGGCTCCTGCTTCATCTCAGCATAACCTACACATCAGGGAAAGCTTCATTTAAGTCAGAGATTGCCTAGAAACTCAACGCACATCCACAGCATAAACCAGAAGTTCATGTGCTGTACATTCATACCCAAATCTACTGAGTCACATCAGGTATTTTTGCACGTTCTAAGAAAACGTTAACAAGAACAAATTTCCTTCTCCATTTCACACGCTGCCTGACCTCAAAAACAGAAGTTGTTCCGCTGTGCCTCTCCCTGCTCAAGCCTCAGAGTAGTGACCAGACCCAAACCAAAATACTGCCAGTGAAAAAAATCACACTGTAGGAACCGAGGAGAGTAGAACCAACCGAGGCAGGGTTAGAGGCATAGATAGGTCTCCTGAAATAACGCTGTCTGCCTTACTTGGGATAAAAAATTTACTTTATCTCATCTGCTGTCCTTCAGCTTCTGCTGCACTTCCTGCCCGAGGAGAGGGGCTGACCTGTCATGAGAAGCAGCACAGACAGCAAATGCTGTCTGCACCGAGGAAGTGTTGTCACAGCAACTCCACCTGTATCTTTTACATCTCTGGAAGACAAAAATATTTGCATTCTTAGAAGATTAGAGGAATTAAGGCTGTTGACTGATAAAACGGAAACAAGATTTTGCATTAGAGGGAGAAAAAAAGTATGACTGCTGAAAAAATTACAGAGTGGTCACATCCTAATCACATACATAAATCAGCCAATAAAAGTTAAATCACTCAGGAGGAGAGGAGACGGGGACGATTAAAAATCAAAATCTCAATCTCAGTTTTTCTTTACTTGGCTGAACAACAGAGAAGGAAAGAGAAATCCTCCTCACTTGACAAAACCTGACAATTCTTACAGAGACTCTTTAAAATTAGTCACCATCCTGGCTGACACAGAACAGTAACACCCTAGGATTGGTTCACTTTTAATTAAGCACTGCATCATTATACTAGCAAGCATACTCACAGCACTAAGAGTTTTTTGTGTGTGGTAACAGGTGAATTACTCTCTTCCACCTGCCCACAGCCCACTGACCTATCCAATATTACTGCAAGACTGTGTGTGCCACTGAGAGGCTGCAACACAAGGTTTTGTCGAGGTGTCCTCTTTGCTGCTGGAGTATCAAATACTCCAGGCAGAGCTATGAAGAAACCCCCTCCCCAGGTGCACACAACCCTGTTAGAGCCCACGGCTTCTCTCCCCTGGTGCTCTGACAGAAGAGCTGATGATTGCTGCAGCCAGAGGACACTCACCCTCCGCCAGCTCCTCCCCATCTGCAGCCAGAGGCGCAGGCTGGGCACAAGCACCGCTCCCTACAGTGGGACCGAGCTGCATGGAGCAGAGTGGAGCAGAACATCAGCATCCTGAGTGTCAGGACTGCATTGCCAACTGATTACTCTGCTGTCCTGGAGACTCCTAATTGCAATACTGAAACACCACCATCGCAGGCTCCTGCCGACTCCTGCATTCAGACAGCAGGACAGGCAACTAAACAGTTTGTCTATGTGTAATTAATTAAGCAAGCTTCTCTCTAGCAGTCCTGTTTTTGGTGATTTGATTAGGTACATGGATATTACACTTAGTCTGGAACACTTGACCAAAGAAGATGAAATCTGTGAGATGATTGCTTTAAAACTAGTTTTGTAGGTGAGCAAAAGGTCATCAGAAATTCACTACCACAGATACGCTCCATCTCCCTCCCATCTACTGCACTATTTAGTGCTATTGGGTACACTCATCTATTAAATGACAAATTGTAGTACAGGGGAAAAAGGTACTTGCCAACAAAGGATCAAGCACTCTTGAGTTTGCTTTTTTTAGAATGCATCTTCCAACAAATACGGGAAAATATTTAGAAGTATTATTCAAAGGTGCCTTTCAAATCACACCAATATGCAGATTCTGAGTGCCCTGGCTGAACAGCTCCTACAAGAGCAATGTGTTTATAAAAAAAAGCCCTAAAAAAAGGATGTTTATAAGAGTTATAAGAAGGCCTTTCTGAAATAATATAAAAATAAAATAACATTGCCAGACTGTCTGTACACTCTTCATAAAAAGATACTCAGTTTTCATTTTCGTAAGAAACCCTATAGAGCCCAAGAGAACAACAGAGATATTTATCATCCTCTGCCCTTTAAAAATCAAAGTAAACCAATTATGCACAAGTTCTCTCTCATACTTGCATCTTAAGAAGAAAAAGATTAGGGAGAGGACAGTGACCTTTACAATTTCTCTTCCCATTCCTTTCTTTATTTCGCTAGTCCAGTCATATGCTATCTCTTTACATAATATCAAGTGCATCTGCAAACAGAAACACCCGCATTTATCAGAAAGCACAGATTAGAGCTACTGATACAGACACAGATCAGGTAATTTCTGTAATAAATCCTCTATGATCCTAACGAAAAACCCAAGGTTTAGACAAGGGTGAAGAAGAGAAGGGCAGACCTAATTCATGAGTTCTACCTCGGCTCTTCCAGCTATATTCAATAAAATATACCAACAATTATGCAACAGCAGCAAAGCCCAGAAGGATAAGCTAGCACTCACCACATTTTCCTCCTTTGGTGTTGAGCTTTCTCCTACACATTACACACAAATTACAGGAGCAAAAAAGTCCGCCCTGAATCTATTTCGCAGGCTGAGTTTAAGTTCCTAATTACAAATGATTTATGTCACTTCTTACCCAAGAGATGACCCAAGCTTGGAAAGAGAAAAAACAAATAAACTACAGAACTAAAACACACTTTCAACACAACTGAAGCAGACCACTCCCTCCATTTAAAAGAGAAGTAAACTTATTTATCTGGTTACCCTCTTAAAGACGAACAAACCAAAAAAAACCCCCTCACCAACTACTATGCTAGCCAAAAGAAAAATCTTTAATCTTTTCAATGAACCCATGCATACCTACTATCTTGTATTTACTTTTGCAAAGACAGAACATACTGAAGCCCACCTTTGACTTAGTTTTTTGGAATTTAAAACAGAAGATTCCGGAGCAATGTCTCTTTCAGACGCGCCACTGCAAGTCTTGGACACCAACTCTAATAAAGCAGTATTTCAGTTCTGAGTTAGTCATGTCACACTCTATAAAAAACAGGGGACCTAGTGGCAATTTTTTACAACTCTATTAATCAGAAAAAAGACACACAGATTACCCTGTCTATCTATGTTGAAGCCAGAAAGATACACTCTTCAGGTTTGTTCTGCATGTGGTGATGAGCACTGATGTGGTTAAAGAAAGGACAAAGAAATAAGCTGTTCCTGCTAATTCACAGCTTTCAGTATAAAACATGTTAACGCCTTTATGTCAAATAAAATGCATTTAAACTAAAATTTCATACAAGCATTTGCTTAAAATCCTCCCCAAAAGCCATGCTTCATAGTGAAAAGCAAAAAGAAGGGCCTCCTTACCCGTACACCATCCCATAAAACACTTCTGCATAGCAGTTTGTAAATACTTCAAACAAATATACTAGGACATTTCAGGACTGTAAAACAAATTATTTCAAATTGTCAAGGTACATCAGCAACACCAACCAACAGATGCTTCAGGAGGACTCCAGGATATGCAGATCATGCTAAGACCACCTTCCAAGCAATAGGCAAAAGAAACCACACAGTTCTGCAGTCAGCAGTAAAATTACCCTGAGGAAATGGCTTTCAAAAGTTGTCATGGGACAGTGAATTTTAACCAGCACATTCAGTACACACAGTGAATCCTTAGGGTCATTTGCTGTATGACTTTAACATCACCTTTATGCCCATAAACTTTCCCATTTTCAATTAATAATACACACGACACCTTGAAAGTCAATCCTTCCTTCTGGAAGGCCTTTGTGCTTTAAGACATAAAGCAGACTTTTACAAGTGTACCTGCCACTGCAAACACTATGTGGACTTCTTTTAATGAGCAAACATATAAAAAGGTTTTTAAACAGCATATCTGGATAAGCTTGAGCTGTACCAGGCAAGGCAGTTTTGAAGCAGTGCAACGTTGCGACAGTTCTAGCCCGACAGATCCGAGTCTAGCTTGCTGCTGCTGCTGCCACCATCTCCTTAAGAAGAACGGGAAGCTCACCTAGAGTATCCATAGAAACTTTGTGCATCTCGGAAAGGCACACGACAGGGTACCAAAAGCCACACTCGCACAGAGGCTTCAGCTCTTGTTGCCTAACAAGACTCCGTCTGGGCCAACACTGACTTTCTGACTAATCAGGAGTCTGACCAGACTCCAGAGCTGTGTGCTGCCATTCCTTGTTTTTCTTGTTTACACAAGACCTGCAGATGCAGCCTGGGCAGAAGAGAGGGAAAGAATTTTAGGAGGGCTGCTCATATTTTGCACTCAGTAGATTAATTTCTTCCCTTTCCAAAGCACATACAAAGAATTGATGGCTGTCTGCTTGCACAAAGTGCAGTAGCCAGGATGAAAATCAGTGCATTCGAGGACAAGACCAGAGCCTCCCTTAATATTTCAGTTCAGTCCATCACCTTGATGAGCCTATGAATACTAAACGAGCAAAAACAAGTTCAATAATAACCACAAAGCAAGCATGCAGAGGGAAAAACCCTACAGATACTGTAATTAGCTCTGCTAACAGTAAATGAAGAGTCATCCAGTTGAGAAATATTGCATATCACTACTTGAACGAAAAGAGGTTCCCTCTGTTTCCCTCCATTCTGAGACGGCAGAAAACAGTCGCTGCTGCAAGGAATAGAAGACCTACTCTTCCGACATGAGCTTCGTGTCAAACTTCTTAGCCTTGTCTCCTGATATTTCTAAGGGGAGACAATTTAGAGATGCACAGACTTAATATAAGAAAAGTTTAGTTCTATCAGCTACATGCACAGTATGAATCAATTCTCTTTTGAAGAGATGCATCTTTTTCATGTAACACTAAAATAACGTGATCAAGATACTAAGGAAAACTCACATTTCTCATTTTACTAGGAAAAAATATTGATTGTGAAACAGTAAGTTTCTACCTATGATTTAAAAAATGTTTCAGTACACAGCATCTCAACCCACAAACACATCTGTGTAAGACACCTGAAAGAAAAACATCCTGCATATCTACTATATTCAGATATTCCCCTATACATCCCCATATGAAAATTGTCTTTTAACATATTAGTACGTTTTAAATTAATAAGACATTCTTACCTGTGTATCCTGCCCACCAGCCCCAGGAAGCCACCATAGCTAAAAGCCATTTAAATAACACTCCTTCGATATACCAGAAGCTTTTACTGTCCAATATTCGGAGAGGCTGCAGCACAATTAAATACAAGACGTAGGACGGAATGGCAACCAGGTTATTGGCGACCATAAAAGCGAACCTGAGGAGTGCTTTCAGGCAGGTATAGCCCACCCGCCGGGCCTGCTCTAGAGTCACGGCCATGCTCTTCACAGCGGAGGGCGCGGGACCGTCCTGTGGGCAGAGGGAGAACAAGGTGGCACAGGTAGCGCTCGCCGAGAGGGCGAGGCGCGGCTGTCCGCCGGCCCCAGCCCCGGCCCGCTCCCGCCTCCGCCGTGAGTCACCGGGGCAGGCACCGACCCCTGCCCCAGGGGCACGAAGGCTGCGGCGCGACCCTCCGGCCGGCACCGCCTCCGTCCCCGGGCTCCGGGGGACCGCAGCCCGCACTCCCGGCGGGGCACACACGCGTGCTGCCGGCCGCCCTCCATCTCTCCCTCCCCAAAACGGCGGCGGGCACTACGGCGGCTGCCGGCGGCCTCTCCCCCGCCCCGGCGCGGCTGACAGGAGCCCGGGCCCGCGGGGCGGGAAGGCAGCGGGCG